>JBBPBX010081076.1:5312-16028 GCA_038048925.1 Garcialebias charrua | reverse complement strand
AAGTGATGTCTCCTTTTGTTTGCAGCTGGTTGGTGGAATCAGCCTGTGGTTCTGCCCTCCTATCTTCACTCCTGCTCCCTTCTTTGTTGACACCTGCCCGACACCTGTTCATCTCTGTTCACTTGTTGTTAGCTGGAACTGGGCGTTGCCAGCTGTACCTGTTTTAAAGCTTCTGGCTGTTTGGTCTCAAGGCAAGAAGAGCAGCAAGAACCCGGCAGCAAACATCTGGCTGGTCCGGTGCTTCTCCCGTCCTTTATGTTTGTTTTAGCCTGGGCTCCCAGTTCTCTTTTAAGTTCAGACGAGCTTTTTCAGTACCACTTTACAATAAGGCTCCTCTTATAGATGGCTAATAAATAGTTTATAGATACATTATTAATTCCTCTACACTTTATAAATCATCGATAACTGCTTATTATGCATTAATTAAACGTGAGAAAGAGACAACTGACCAGCTTATTGCCAAATCTCACCTATATATTTCATCTAGAGTCGTTATGTTAAACATTACAGACCTTGTGAGCACAAAAGGGGCCGAGATGGTGTAGAGGCAGGGCAGCCGGCTCAGGACCGGAAGCTCCCAGATTCGATCCCCGGTCACTGCATACCTCGTTGTGTCCCTGGGCAAGACACTTAACCCCGTGTTGCTCCCGGTACTGGCAGGCGCCTTGCATGGCAGGCTACCGCTACCGGTGTATGAATGTGTGTATGAATGGGTGGATGGCTGGTGCTGTGAAGCGCTTTGGGGCCCCTTATAGGGGGCTGGAAAGTGCTACACTGTATAAGTAAGCTCCATTTACCAATAAGCATTAGGGGAGTGATGGCGCAGAGGCCTATGCTGGTGAAGATTCTCAGTCGTCCAGGACATGATAAAATCAAAAAAGGCGTTCAATACAAGATCAACTGGACTTTATTTGTTGCAGAAAACGTTTCGACTCCTATCCAGGAGGCTTTTTAAATTCAGAATGGCAGCTGTGAGACAGTAGCCTGGCCCTCGCCATTCCTGCACAGCTCCGCTCAATTCTCATTTCCCTAGTACGAAGCGAAGTGAAGGACAAGGGTCTGGTTTAAACCAGGCTAGTGAGACAGAGAAGTTTTATACAGGCTGACATGCCACGCACCAACATATGCAAATTGGAAGCTGAAAGGCTGTGGCGCAGAGGCCTGTGATCAGAAAGTTGCAGATCAACTCCCCAAACTGACAACATAAAAAAAATAAAAATATATAAACTGTGGGTGGAAAAGGTGAAACAGCCACACCTGCCTCCACCCTCATTTGCTCCACTCTGGGCCCTTGAGCAAGGCACTTAACCCCCACTCTCTGATGAAATATATAAGTGGCAGTTTAAGAAACTAGTCAGTTTAGTCTCTGTCACCCTTAATTAACGCACAACAAGCAGTTGTTAATGATTTATAAAGTGTTTCTAGAGGAATTAATAGCATAACATTATCCATAAGAGGAACCTTACTGTGAAGTGGTATTGCCTTTTAAAAAAATACAAACGCAAACTTGTCTGGCGTTTCCATAAAACAAACTGTTTCATTTCAGGAAGCAGAAACAGAACTGAAAGATTTGTGATGCACTGACCTTCTGTATCATGACTGTTCCTCCGAAGCGATGTGCTATTCAACTTGATGAAGACTCCACCTGGTCGTTTGCGAATCAGGTGTTTTTTTACGACATAGTTTAGAGGAGAGTTAAAAAGCTGCAGGATGTTTTTTTTGTGCAGAAGAGACAGAGTCAGAGCAGGATAAGCAGGAGGGTGGCTCCTCAAGTTTCCACCTTTGTGTCTCTTTGCAGGCAAATACTGTCCTGAATGAGCTGAGCATTTTCACTAAGAATGGTTAAAGAGCAGAAAAACATGACAGAAAAAAACAAAACAAAGAATCAAATAAAACAAGAATATCAATATCGTGAGTGCAGCATTTACACAATAAATGTCACCCTCTGGTGTATGATTTGTGAAAAATCGACATCCTTGTGCAACAATAAAACATTTACAGTATTTGACCAAATGAACCTGCAGGTGTCAGTCTTTAGCAGCAAAGATGTTTTGGAACATTCAATTTTAGGATTGCTCTTCTGAACACTACTGTATTATCCATCCATTATGTTTTACCTGCTTCTTCCTTTTCAGGTCACAGGGGTCACTGGTGCCCATATCCAGAAGTCACTGTGCAAGAGGAGAGGGACACCCTGGACAGGTCTCCAGTCCATCACAGGGACACACAGAGACAACCATTCACTCTCTCACTCACCTAGAGACAATTTAGAACTTACCAATCAGCCTAACATGCATGTTTTTGGTATGGGAGGAAACTGGAGTACCTGGAGAAAACCCACGCATGCACAGAGAGAACATGCAAACTTTTCCCAGAAAGGCCCACGACTGGGATTTGATCCAGCAACCTTTTTGCTGAGAGGCAGCAGCTCTACTAACTGCGCCACTGGGTTGCTCTGTGAAATATGATAAAAACACAAACATGCAGGATTTTTGTGAGTTCGTTTGTTCAAGACAGTTTTTTGCTACAACAAAATATGAACAGAAAGCTTTTTTCATAAAGGAAAACAGAATCCAGATGTTTCAGCACTGTGAAGTAAATTCTGAACACATGCAAATAAATTGTAACTTTTGCCCTCATGAACATCACTCTGTTCAATAAAGTGACACACATCAGGTGGCATTTCAGTTGTTTTAGCCAAGCGTACCGTCTGCTCAGGTAGCCACGTGTCCTCTGCACCTCTTGTGTGGGGTCCCGCAGGGCTCAGTTTTAGGCCCCCTCCTCCTCACGCCGTGCCTGCCTCCTCTTAAGTCAATTTTTTTAGAAAACATGGGCTCTCCTTTCATTGTTACGCAGATAATACCCATATGTTCAGGCCTCATGTATCAACCATGCGTGCGCACAAAAACTCATATTATATTAAATCCATTATTTTCCCGAATCTAGAAATCATTTCTGATCGCGCAGGGATCAAACAAACATGTCCTTCACACATGCAGGAAGTAATTTGCATCTGTTTAACATATGTAAATGTAGGCGTGTCAGGGGAGGTGTCTCACGTGCGCTCAGTTCCACGTCAATTGTGATGTACAAAAGGAATGTGCGTGGATTCAGGTGTACGCACAGTTTGATAAATCTGGATCTTTTTGTGCGTAGACACTTTTCTGGATTTCACCGTACGTCACTTTTCAGTAGGAAATCCACGCAGGTTTTTGATACATGAGGCCCCTGGTCTCTCTTGTAAATGAGTCCCCGAGGCTCAATGGGATTAACCTGTATAAATAAAGGTTGAATGTCCCGCTAAAGAAAAAGGACTCTCGGAGCCCTCTGTTTTCATGTCCAGAGGATATAAAAGCCTGGATGGCTTTGAGGATAAGACTGAAGCTCCACTGAGACCCCCTGTTGATGTTGGTTCCTTGACCCGGTATTACAAACCTAGGGGTCAAAGTTGATGCTGGACTATGGAAAATCACATCAGAGCTGTTGTTAAATCTATTTTTTCCCATTTGAGGCTGCTGGCTAAAGAAAAGCAGATTCTTTCTTGGCTGTGTTTCGAAACAGTAATCCACGCCTTTGTGTCCACTCGGCTTGATTACTGTAACACACTATACAGGAATCAGTGACTCATTTTTTTTCATTCAACCTTTATTTATGCAGGCTAGCCTCGTTGAGTCACGGGAACTCATTTACAAGAGGGACCTGTCTCACTCACACCAAACAACCATCCACTCTCACACTCACACCTAGGGTCAATTTAGAGTCACCAATCAGCCTAACAAGCATGTTTTTTGGTCTGTGGGAGGAAACCGGAGTACCCGGAGGAAACCCACGCATGCACGGGGAGAACATGCAAACTCCACCCAGAAAGGCCCGGACCGGGATTTGAACCGGCAACCTTCTCGCTGAGAGGCAGCAGCTCTACCAGTTGTGCCACCGTGCTGCCCAAGACTCATGTATCTGTCAGCAGGGGCACAATTACATATTTTTGAGGTGGATGCGAAAACATCAACGGCGCCCCCCCCCCCCTTCTTTTTACCTGCCGCCTCATACAGCTTTCCTCCCTTAGTCATGCACTTAGAAAATACAGTAGCAATATTACAGATTTTTTTATGTTACATATTATATCAGGTGATCATTTCAATCATAAACAAATAAGAAGTTTAATAAAGTAAAAATATATAACAGTAGTGGTAATCAGTGCTCAATATTTTATGTAGCGAAAATATGAAATCTTAACAGCCTGGAGTCCATGTCAGAGTTTTAACATTTATGACATTTAAACTGTTACTTTCCGTGAAAGAAGACAATGAAAGATGGTCATCAGAAATTCAAACCATCATGGTATACAGTATAGGTTTTTGTTGCCTCCCTAATGTAATTATTCCTACCTGATGTCATCACTTGTCTCCTCTATCACTGACCTCGTGTCTGTCTCCTTCACCCTTTGTCTGTGGCATTCTGCACTGTCATATGGTCAAAAAAGCATTATATATTAGTTGTAAAAATTACAGATCTTAATACAGTTTTTAAAAATAATGTTTACATGTTATTGCTTGGGATTAAGTAGCTGTTCCCTCACTTCCACCTGCATTAGACCAACCTGTTGCCTTCCCCAGTCTGTCCTGATTCCTCTGTCATCTTCTCTTCCTTCTCTCCATCCTCACAGCTGAATGACATTAATTTTGTGTTAAGTAGGTTTAAAAATACAGCAGTCAAACCACAATAGAAATGAAACTTTAATTTAAATGATCTCCTTGTTGGATAACAGTTACTGACTGGACATTTCATCTGATCTGACTTACCAGATACATCACAATACACACCACTGTAGTGATATTAAATAAGACATTTAAACTCAGGTGTCCCTCTGCCAAAAAGGTTGGTAACATGGGTCACCAACCTTTTTGAGTCTCAGTCTGATACACACATAAACTTGTACAACTCATCTTTAATTAAAGAATCAATAATAATAAATGTACATATGAGTGAATAAATTTGCAGCAGTGAGGGCTAAGCATTGGAACATAGCTGGAACTGCCACCACAACAGTTTAGCTTTCCTGAGTTTTATTTAGGTAATTCTTACACTTAGTGTGTGGATGTGTGTTTGACATTTATCAAATATTCATAAAAATATGAAACAAATTGCGGCCAAATATGGGACAATTCCTATTAGGCTAGCTTTAGCTAACCTGAATATTTACAACCCTCCTGTCCTGCTAATACACTGACTGTACTTACCTAATATCTTTTAATCACATTGAAATACTTTTTTCATCCTGTCAATATCTTTATCCTTCTCCCTTTTCCTTTTTCTGTTTTGCGCCCCGGATAGTTTTTTTTATTCTGCCGCTCCAAAGTCAAGTGCACGAGTGGTAGTCCAATATTTAAATTATTTTTTTTAAACGTGCCTGTGCGGTCTCTTAGGCGCGTGTTCACAGCCACCTGTGTGTGCAGGGAGAGCAGAGCGATAGGAGGAGGGGAGGTGAAGGAGGAGCAGGGGGGCACCTAATTAGTGCTGTTCCCGTTGATCATTTCATGCAGTTAAATATAGAAAATGCCTGCTAGAAAAACATTTTTTTCTAAAGACGGTTTTGACACCCCCTTAAAGGTACAGTATGCAGTTTCTGTAGAACTGCAGAACTTAGAAATATTTTCAACAGGCAAAGCATTCTGATCCCGCTCTGCCCCCTTGTGGTCTGTTAAATTTCAAATTCAAGCTCTGTTTTTATTGGCTGATTCAAATTCAAGCTCTGTTTTTATTGGCTGGTTACAAACTCTGTTTTTATTGGCTGGAAAATGGTGGGTCACCTTTTCTTTTTAGAAATGCTTATTTACCACCTGGAGAAGCAAGGGGACAATATTTTTTTTTTTTTTTTTCAGAGATTACCTGGCTAACATCAGTCTGTCAGGAGGTAGTGACAGAGTGAAGAAATATGTTCATAAAAAAAGCTACATACTGCAGCTTTAAGTGCAGCGCCCCTTTGCCTTGCATTACCTGCAAAGTGGCTTTTTGCACCACTGTGTCAGCTTCAGAGGGTACAGAACGCTGCTGCATGGCTTTTAACTGGCACACCAAAGTTTGACCACATTTCTCCTGTTTTAGCCTCCCTGCACTGGCTGCCTGTGCATTTTTGGATGCATTTTTGAAATCATTTCATTTGCTTTTAAAGCTCTTAGTGCACTTTTCTCACCCTATCTGTTGGAGTTGCTACATCCATGCACACCTTCTTGATCCCTCCGGTCATGTGATCAGCTGCTCCTGAGTGTGCTGAAGACAAAAAAGCTCAGAATAGACAATGCTTTTGCTGTGGCAGCTCCTAAACTGTGGAATGACCTTCCCTTGAACATCAGACTCTTCCCTGTCTGTTATTAAATCCCTTTTAAATCTGGCCTTTGACACCACTTATATATTTTAATCATTTGTGTACCACTTTGGTCCAATGAGTGTTCAAAGTGCTCTTTAAATAAAGCTGGCATGGTCTGAGTTAGATAGGTGCAGGTGTGTATACACAAAAAGAACAATACCAATACAAGTCTGTATGCATAAAGTCTAAAAACATGCATGAACTGGCTTTAAAAGGACTAGAGTCAATAGAAAGACAAGACAATATAACCATGGAGCTGGTTCACCTGCATCGCTGCATATGAATTTCAAGCTTTTCGTCATTTTTGTGACAACAAAAGACAAAAATGGCAACAAAACCTCAGCAGAGCTTTGCGTGGTATCTGAGCTCACTTCTGGACAGAACAGGCACCGATCTTCACCTCAGTTCATGAAAGAATACACATACTGTTGTTTTTCCACCATCACAGTAACTGCCATGTGCAACATGAAGTCCATTAATGCAGGGAAAAGATGGAAACGTTCATTATTCTTAAAGAGCAGGGCCGGCCCAAGGCATAAGCAAACTAAGTGGCTACTTAGGGCCCCGGGCCACTAGGGGCCCCCTAAGTGGAAGCACAGGTTTTAGGAACTTTGTGAAGTATTAAGGAATAAGTAACATAAACAGGTCAAATGTGTGGGGAAAGGTTCTTTAATATTTTAAGTTCAGCTTTTGCAAATTATTGCATACATTTACATAGTTTTAGAACTAATTATTCAACTTTAAACTTCTTTTTTAAACCATTCAATAGGGTTTCAAGTAATTTTTCATTTACATTATTTAAGTATTTTCTACATATTTTATTTTTATGTTATTTAATTTAGTCTGTTTTTGCACAATGTTTTATGCATTTAAGTTATTTTATCTGTTGCTTGTTGTTGATCTCGCACTACGAATTATTTCGGACATTACTGTTGCAGTTCTTTGAAACAATAAAGCAGAAGAAATGAAATAATAAAATAATAAAGCAGAAGAAACCTTTGCTGCATTGGTGTTTGTTGTTGTTGTTGTTGTTGTTGTTACTTTTACTACCACACATGCAGACAGGGCTGTCAGAGTTGCAGTGAGTTTGTGTTAGGTGGGTGAATGATCTGATCATCTGGCTGGTGATTGCAGTAATCCACATTATTAGCAGAAATAAAGGGCCCCAAACCAAATTTTGCTTAGGGCCCCTTTGAGGCTTGGGCTGGCCCTGATAAAGAGCATTATAAAAATAAACATTACGTTGGTGCTGAATGTGTCATTGCAACAAATATTGTATACGTACTTTTCGCCGTATAAGTCGCTTTGCCGTATAAGTCGCTTTGTCCAATTATTGGCAATAATTTGGAAAAATCCATAAATCTGTCGCTTCGCTGTATAAGTCGCACCTGACGTCACCACTGACGTAGCACGTCACCGCTGACATTACGCGTCACCGCTGACAACCCGGAAATGTGGTCCGACCGAGTGTTCACCGTAGCTCTGCTGCAAATGTCTGCCACAGGAGCGCACAGCAAGGCTTTTAAGAAGATTAACACGGTAAAAACAATTATTTGTTTGCTAAAAATTATAGCTGACATTATAGCACAAGGGTTCCTGAGCTTAATCGTTCCTTAATAAATTCACGAAATGGTCTAATCTAAAATATACATGGAAATAAAATGGAAGCCAACACGAGACAAGTCCGTCATTAAAACAACGAATAAAAAAATCAAATTTTATCTCAAATGTTTCATACAGGGCAACAGTTTGTAAATGAAACCCATATAATTACACTCTGTAAGCTAAACAAAATCTGCCGAGTGGTTTATGAGCTATTTATCTAAATAGTAGGTATCTGTTTACAGTAGCTAACCGCTAACAACAAAGCTAAAAGATCAATTTTTTTTATCTCAAACATCTCATAAAGCTAGTCACTTGTAAATGTCCATACAGTGATTACATTCTGTAAGTTTGATAAAAATCTGTCCTGTGTTCCTTGACTTATCTTGCTAACAAACACAGCAAAAAGTAGTTACCGGTACCTCCAGAGCAGGAGGCCGGGCAGCGACAGAGTCAGTCCGAGCAGAGGAGGCTTTTTTCGGACACATGAGCTGGAAACGGTTGGTGGACTCTCTGGAAGTGTCCCCTAGTGGTACTGCACCATTTTTTTTGGTCAAAACGAAAAACGGTCATATCTGAGCCAAAAATCGGTCTAAAAATATGGGGAAAAAATCCATAAATATGTCGCTTCGCCGTATAAGTCACAGGACATGCAAAATAGTAAAAAAACAGCGACGTATACGCTGAAAAGTACGGTAATATAAAGTCTGTACTTTACAGTAAACAAAACTTACATTTTAAGCCGTTAAAAGGGTTTTGTGAGATTTAAGTCTTCATTAGCAAATCATGACCCTGTACAGGTAGTCCCCGATTTACGAGCGAGATCCGTTACAACGAGGCGCTCGTAAACCGGAAATCTCGTAATTTGGAACGGCCGCCACGCTTCTCGTAAGTCCGGAATTTCGCTCGTAAATTGGAACGGTTTTGCTAGCGCGACTACGAACACTCGTTTTTCATCGAAAAACTGCTTATGAGTGCATAAAAATGATCGGAAACGTGTGTCCACATGTTTAGCTAACGAACTGTGGTGAAAAAACACAGGAAAACTCAGTATTTTTTGCGTTTTTTCCAATAATTCGCCAGCTCGTAAGTCCGGAACCTCGTAGATCAGAGCGCTCGTAAATCGGGGACTACCTGTACTTGTGTTATTATCATAACTGAATATTTGTTGTTGCTCTAAATTCATCAGTAAAGTCACTTGTTAGTAAAATACAACACTGCCATGATTGCTCTACCTATGTTTTCTCTTTGAACATACCAGTAGTTTTTCTCTGATTATTATTAATACAGGAAATGAATGTTTAAAAGAACAAATTTGCTTCCATCATAGCACTTATAGAGATTCTTCCACACACAATCTTTGAACCTTCTTCATGGTTTTGAGGGCAACAGTCGAAACAAATCACACGCATTTGTTACAGAATCAAAAATATAACAGTAAAAATAGTCAACTACAAGTTTTTAAAGACATTTGAACCCACAGCAGCTTTGCTTACATTTTCAAAGAAGCAGTTCTGCTAACAACAAGGAGGAAAACGATGTAATTATACCAATTCATTTTTTTAAAGCCAATGTAAGGGAGAGAAAGTTAAAGATAAATTAGAAACCGCAACGAAAAACAGAGTTTAAACGGAATATTTATAAATAACCATAGAAGTTACTCTATTTCACTTTTGTTAATTTTTATGCTTAAAAATATTAATTTCTTTAATGCAAGATCAATAAAATGTTGGATTGACTGATTGTTTCAGCCAACTATAAAATAAAATCTGATTAATTTTCCCTAACAACTCTGAACACAGATTTAACCTACACAGCAGGTGCTGAGTTGTACAGGAAATACATAATACATCAATGTTATTACATACAGTGGACATAAAAAAAATACACACCTGATTTTTGTGATGTAAAAAAGAAATCATTGCAAAACTTTCCCCACCTTTACTGTGGTTTATATCCTGTACAATTCAACTGAAAAAAGAAAAAAAAACTGTTGCAGGAAATATATATACAGGTAGTCCTCGAGTTACGTACGAGTTACGTTCCTACACATCGTTCGTAACCCGATTTTGCCATAAGTCGGGGACCACCCGAGCCGCCACTGATACACGTACATGTATGGTACTGTACAGTTACCAAGCACTTCGCCTATCCTAACACAGTACCTTACATAATTATCAACAAACATACATTTGGATAAATAAAAAATATTAATTTCTTACTTTCAAGTCAAGCCTGTCTTCATTTTTTAGCATGTTAGCTCTTGCACGTCCGAGCTCCGCAGCTTCGTGCTGGTCCGCGGTCCAAACTGTTCACAGGAAGGACTGTTAGCTTGTTAACTCCATACATTTGGAGCCAGAAAAAGAGTTAATAACTTACTGAAAGCTGTTTCTCCGCGGTGTCCATCCAAAACAAGCTTCTCCGCGTTAGCTGATGTTAGCCCCGACATTAGCTGCGCCCGTTAGCGTTAGCCCCTCCAAGGCTGCCGCAGCTGTTTGTCCGCGTTGTAGCATGTTGGCTCGGTGTCCATCCGACATCTTAGGCTGCCAGGGGGACATCGGGGCGAGCTCCCGGCCGCAGCTGGCCTCTACGCCGCCCGTCGGCTCAGTGTCCAGTGGGGGTCCACGTTAGCATCTTAGCTCTGCCGTTAGTGTTAGCCCATCCAAAAGGCTGCCGGTGCTGTTTCTCCGCGTTTTAGCATGTTAGCTCGGTGTCCATCCAACATCTTAGGCTGCCAGGGGGACATC
>JBBPBX010081075.1:0-15000 GCA_038048925.1 Garcialebias charrua | reverse complement strand
TGCTGCAAAGAGTTCATCAACTCAACCACAGCCTCAGACAAACCAGCAGCGTGCACATTTTATGTTTGACTTTGAAGATTAATTTTTTGAAGAGAAAACTGAACTGACTGGTGTTTTTCACCATCACAACCTTGACATGTTCCAAAGGTCAAACACTCCATCAAGCTCATGGATGAAATGCCCTTTAACCCTTGAATCATCATTTGGGGAAAAATTAGCTACATGTTTATTTTTAGTTGTGTTTTTATTAAGGCTGTTAATCGATTAATAAAAATTAACTAAATAATTGCAAATCTGTTGAAAAATTGATCAGATTAATCACTTGTCAAGGCAACTTATAATAAAGATGGATTCATTTGTCAATTAAGTCATTATTACTTTTATTTTGTTTTTACTTAATCACACGGTTTAAGAGCTTTGAAATAAATTGTACATAAAAATGAAGAACATGACTATTGCAAACATTCCTTTTGTGGCTCAGAACATTCACTGTTTGAAAAACAGTATGAATTGGTGTGAACTACTATTTTAGAACCTCATAGAACATTTCTGCTTGGTTTTGAAACCAGATCTACTCCTTTACCTTTAGCCACCTACTTAAGGCAAAGCATCACTAGAAGAGAGAGCAGCTCTCTTCTTCTGAGGTCCTCCGACGTGTCACTGCCACACCAGGATGTTTCGCCTTCAGGTGATATGTGAGAAAGGAACAGCTTCAGTGGTAATTAAATTCACCACTGCAAAGAACGCATATTACTTTGGTTTTGTCTAAAGAACCGTCACAACCGCTAGCTTTACTGAACAAACAGAAGTGAGGTACGGCAACACAGAGGGGACACTTTTCAAATTAATCATTGTGTTAATTTATTATCTTGTGTTAAAGTAAAATAATAAAAATAAAAACGCAAATAGTTGTAAATTCAACAGCCATAGTTTTTATTTTTTCATTTATTTTGGTGACAAACTTTTTTCTTCTGAAAATGAAATCCGTTTTTTAATTTTTGTCCAAAATGTTTCAAATGCTCTCATAACCTCCAGTAACTTTACTACAAACTCATGTCCCTGAGAGGAAAAATCTGCCACATTAGAACACACTGTGAAAACTGAAAGTTATGCACCATAACTCATGTTCCCTGAAGGAAGGGAACGAGGTGCAACATACTTGCTATGGGAATGGCGCCCCCGTGCGATTACCTGAAGGAATACATTCACACCTTTACGGCAGTGGCGTCAGCGTCGCGCCAGAGGCCCCGCCCTCTGGGCATTTAAGCGACCGACGCCCGTCCATCTTTCTCTAAAATTGCACTTCACCGAGCTTTCAGCATTGAAAGGGCCATATATGCTGCACCTCGTTCCCTTCCTTCAGGGAACATGAGTTATGGTGCATAACTTTCAGTTCCCTTTCAGTTCGGTCTCTCGGTGCAACATACTTGCTATGGGAACGTAATCCATTCACGCCCTTGAAATGCTCGGCAAAATGCATGTGAGAAACTTCCATCCTAAGAGATGGGCATCTCCCAGCTGCTTTCTGCAAAGAATGCAGAGAGCAGATGCCAAGAGGAAAAAAGCCAAATGTGAGAGACATCCACATGATGTTTCACATGCCCACTGCACTACCTGGTGGTGGTTGGGTTAAATGCAGAGACGAATTTCTTCTTGTATGGGAAACATACACAGATGACAAAAATGTGACATTTATTTATTTATTTATTTTATATAACACCAATTAGAGACAGCCTAAGCGTGCTCTAGTAGTGTGAGTACACATCGTCTCCCGTTTTTCCTTGGAGCATTAAGGAAAGGGGAAACCCTTCCATTATACATCTCCTAGGTCAAAAGCATAAACATCAAGGGATACCCATGTGAATGTTATTACTGCTTGTGTTAGGACAAAGCAACCAAAGCCTTAGGCTTTCAGACAGTACTTTTCAAAGGCCAGGCTGAGAGTTGCCACAACTCCGGACAAGGGTGTAGAAGCTGTCCACGTGCTTGAGTCAGTAGGTCCCTGTGAGGAGGCAATTGCCATGGTGTCCCCGACAGCATTGAGATCAACTCCGGAAACCACGGTTTATGTAACCATCTGGGAGCTATGAGGATCAAGGAGAGGGCTCCCTGTCTCACCCGTTCCATTGTCGCTCCGATCAGAGGGACAGGTGGAAAGGCATAGTAGATCACCCCTGCTGACCAATCATGTGACAGAGCATCTATCCCCAATGGAGCATCCATCTCCTTCAAGGAGATGTAGAGGACACAGTGTGAGGTAGCTCTGCAAGCGAACAAGTCCACAGATGCTCTACCAAAACGTGACCATACCTGTTCCACGATTCGTGGTTTCAGGCTCCATTCCGATGCCAAAAGAGGCCCTCTTGAAAGGGTATCTGCTCTATAATTCAGATCACCAGGGACATGAGTCGCCCTAAGTGACAAAATTCTTGGAGCATACCATGTGAGCATCCTCTGTGTCTGATCGAGGAGGGTCCGGGACCTCGTCCCTTCCTCTCTGTTGATGGACACCGTGGTCCTGTTATCTAATTTTACCAGGATATGATGCCCGGCAACCAGACCTGTATTGAATAAGTATTTTAATGACAGGAATACGGCCAGTAAATCTAGGAAGTTAATATGTAATTTGACTTCCTGCTTGTTCCAAAGGCCGCAGGCGTTCTGATTTCTGCAGGTCGCTCCCCATCCCGTTTTTGAGACGTCCGTCGTGATCACTACACAGGACGACACCCTTCCCAGTGAGACCCTTTCCGTGAAGACGGACGGATCTCTCCAAGGTCCCAGGGCCTTTAGGCATTCTGGGTCTATCTTAACCTTTTCTGCTTGATTAGGCAGAGCGGATTGTATTTGTTGGTTTAACCATACCTGTATGGCCCGCATTTTCAATAATGCACGTGGCACACAAGGAATGGCTGCCGCCAAGAGGTCTAAAAGGCGTTGGCACGTTTTCATAGGGACCCGTTGGTCCAGTTTAAATTGTCCCAGGCAACGGCGAATGGAGGAAACTCTTTCCTTCGAGAGCCATGCTCTGTATTGGACAGTGTCAATCTGTACACCCAGAAATACGTAACCCGTGACGGAGTCAGATCACTTTTCTGTAGGTTTATGACAAAACCGAGAGACTCCAGGTGAGAGATCACCTTAAAGGAGTGTGACAACGCCTGCCTTCTGCCAGAATTGGTAGGTCGTCCAGGTAATTCAAGACCCTGAGTCCTTGATTCCTAAGAGGGGTCAGGGCTGCATCCAGACATTTAGTAAATGTACGCGGAGCAGTCTTTAAACTGAAGGGTAAAGCTTTGAATTCATAAGTGTTTCCTTTGAACGCAAAACAGAGGAACTTTCTGTGTCCTCGCCACACGCCTATATGGAAATAGGCATCTTTTAAATCCACTGTACATGCATAGTCTCCTGATCTCACAGACTGGAGAACCTGCCGCAGTGTAAGCATCTTGAACTTGAAGGTTTTAATTCTTTTATTGAGAGTCCTGAGATCCAGAATCAGTCTCAAGGAACTGTCCTTTTTGGGCACCAGGAAGTACTTGCTGTAGTGGCCAGAGTGTAGTTTGCGTCCTGAGACCAACTTAATCACTCCCTTTAGCAGCATTGTTGAAACTTCCTCCCTCAGGATGTGTACACGTGCAGAGCTAATCTTAGATTGCAACACCCTGAGAAACGGGACGGTCTCTTTGAGAACTGCAATTTGAGCCTATGACGTATTGTTGTCATGACCCACTCATTGGATAGACAACGTCTCCCAAGCCTGCGCATGCGCGTTGAGCCTGGATGGGATGTTGAATTGCTGCTCCTCGTGTTTCAACATTATTGCGCTATTTAGAGCAGGTTGCTCGGCCCAACAGAAGATAACGCAAGATCAGGCCGTCTCTGGCGGGTCTTGTGTACCTTACTATGGTTCATAGTTTGAACATTAGGTTTTATAAAAATGGGACTCGAGTCAAGAACTAGGGTAGTCTGTGCTTTGGTACTTTTATTTTTGTACATGTCTGAAACAGTGTTTGTTTTGTTTACATATACAGTAGGCGAGTCATGTTTGGTGCACGCATACATATCACTAGCTCCTCGTAGTCTTTTACGAGCAGAGACTGGGATCAGAAAGTTAGGTTTCTGTACCTCGTAGGTGGACAAACCTGTAAAATTATCAGTTCGTCCTGGTTCATCAGGTCCGAAACTGGTTTCCGTAGGAGGAGGTCGGAGCAGTACTCCGACGGTACTAAGAAGTCTCACTGTCACCCGCGGGTCTCTTTCGTGGGAGACCACGCATGTTCTCTTTTGGAGAGGCAAATTTTTCCCTTGGCAAACCCTCGTGGAGGGCTTCCGCTTGTTTGCGTCTTTGTTCCAGTCTTGTCTGGACACGTTCCAGGGCTCTCCCAAAGAGTCCCGTCGACTCAATCGGGTGCTGGAGGAAAGTGGACCTCTGGTTCTCCGGGAGGTCCGACAGTGTTAGCCAGAGATGGCGCTGAGCGACAACTATTTACGCCACAGCTTTTCCCTGAGAAATAACTATTGTCCCCATCATGCGGAGCATGAGGTCAGAGGCACGGCGGGCCTCCTCCATGGCTTCAGTCGTGGCCTGTTCGTCTTTTGTCACCTGGATATCCTGCAGTTTTTCTGCCAGGTACACCTGCACCATGGTCAATGCATTCATTACGCGAGCCGCGAGGCCTTGTGCTTTGTAGCACTTCTCAAACTGTTTTTCCGAAGCGCGGCAGGCCCTCCTGGGTAACGCTGGCTTTGTTCCCGTGGTTATGGGGGTCAGGTGAGCCACCAGAGTCTCCTCTATCGGGGGTTCGCCGGCAAGGCACAGAGCCTCCATTCCCGCAACATCTAAGAGTCGGGACAATGGTAACATGATGGGAGCTCTAGGTTCCGCCCAGGAGTGTTTGAGTTCCATGAGAAAATCTGGAAATATTGGCATTTTCTGCGACATTGTCGTTTGCTTCGCGTAGAGGTAGCTTCCTGCCAACCTCGTAGCCTGTTGGCGAGGCGTGGGGTCCGGCCACGTGACCTACAGAGCTTCAGAGGCCCTATGGCATAGTTCGAAGAGGGCAAGTACCGACAAGTCCGGTTCCGGAAGGTTCTGCGCAGGTTCTAGGAGGAATCAGCAGTTTCTCCCTTGTCACCGTACCCTACGTCCAGGTCGGACACTTTTGGCGTCGAGTCCTCGACGGCAAGTGAGGAGTCCGACGCATTGTCCTCTCCGACTTGGCCACTGCATTCCAGGTCCACGTTTTCGAGCTCCGGTTCGGGAGCGAGCAGGTTAGTGCGACGTGCGACCTTAATCGCCACGGTCCTCGCCATAGATTTGGCCACTGTGTCCGCGCAACGTTTCCTCACTTTAGCCGTCATTTGACGACAGTGGGGACAGGAGTCGGGGGATTCCAGCGCTTTCCCCGCGTGCAGAATCCCTAGGCAGACCGGACAGGCCTCATGGGTGTCCGTCGCCGAGAGGGAGTAGCCACATCCGCTGGGACATGGGCGCGAGCGAGGACTCGTCGTCCTGGTTTTCTTCTTCTTTGTCCTCCGCTTTCCCTTCTCGGGAGCCATGTCCGGAGACGAGAAGAGTAGAAGTTGGTTTTCTTTTGTTCGAAGCCGTCTTCTCTGTCGTCTTGCTTTCGCTGGTAGACTGCTAAGATTAGCAGAAGGTTGTGACACAGTTAGCGCCGTCGAGCGAAGCTGCGGAAAAGAAGAAAAACTTTGGGTGAATAGAAAAATGCTGGACTAGCTTTTGCCAGCCCAGCAGTACGCAGAAAAAATTTCTCTGTACACTTAGTGTAGGGAACGAGCTCACCTCAGTCAAGCGATGCGACAACAGAGAAGTCCCGCGATGTTCAGGTGTTAAAGCGAGGTGAAGGGCAAAAAGAGAAAGATGGACGGGCGTCGGTTGCTTAAATGCCCAGAGGGCGGGGCCTCTGGCGCGATGCTGACGCCACTGCCGTAAAGGCGTGAATGTATTCCTTCAGGTAATCGCGCGGGGGCGCAATTCCCATAGCAATATGTTTCACCGAGAGACCGAACTGAAAGGGAACAAATATTTATATAAGAGATAGATAAGAGATAAGAGATTTATTTATTAACATTGCACCAGTTAATTAATACAACGTGATTATGTAGTACAGTCGTCCAGAGAGGGAGAGTATGCAAGCTGCAGCATTTCCAAACACATCACATGTTCTTCTGCGCGGCCGCACTCATCCGTCTCCGGATGAAGGTCAAACAGATATGGAAAAAGGAAAAACACAATAGGTATCATTTGTGATATTCAAAAAAAGAATCTATCAAAGATTGCCTTAAGACACTCTATGATAAAGTCCCAAAAACTCTATCAGCAATAAGCACAACCAGACAAGACATTGTTGCAGATTTGACGACATGCAAGGAGATCAAAAGAGTCTGTGAGCAGCACTTCAGATAACACAGTTCAGCCAGTGGCGGCCGCCACTAGAGGGCGCTAGGGGCGCCGCCCCTCCTTGGACTGCAGCTCTTCTTCACCATTTGAAGATTTCTTTTTTTTTTTTTTTTTATAAAAGTGAAATAATAAAATAAAAATATTTCGAAATGCATGCATATATGTTTTTAGTTGTGTAGGATAAATATTTTATGAGTAATGATTGTTTCAAAAAACGTTTTTTGATTGTGACGTACTTCCGGTTTCACCGCTCGGCGCCGCCTGCGGCTATTCCATTGAATCTAATTGTATAACTAGCGGCCGCTAGCGGCGTAGTTAGTTTATGTCCCATCTGTCCAAAATTATTGAACTGTACAGGTCGCATTTTCCGTCGCCCTCGAGCCTGGACTCGTCTCTTATCGCCACGGATCGCCAGCGGGTTCCGGTTCGAGCCGAAGAGGGAGGGGGAGCGGGGGACCATCTATGTTTACACAGTCAGAGCTGATCACACGCAACTAGCGACGTTGAAACTTATGGTGCCTTGTTTCTACACAGGTAAGCAAGTAATAATTAGTGACTTTAATGAATCTCTAAGCGCACATGAGCAAAGTTTTGAGCTGATCTCATCTGTGTGCGTGTGACGTGGTGTCGTGTGTGTGTTGTTTGTTGTTGCAGTCAGTCACAGTAGCTACTAGCTGTGCTCATCATGGTTGTGGTGTACTGCAACATTATAAAAGTTGCTACTTGCTAAACCCAAATGTGTGAAGACGACTCCTGTCTGTCCATCTTCAGCTCATCATGAACTGTTTACTCCTCAGAGTGTCTGTCTGTGTTAGTTAACTTTTGTCTCGTTTCGTTTAGCAGCAGTTGCAAATTTTCTGATGAATAAATCTGAATGAATAAATAAACTTTAGTTTTAGTTTAGTTAAACTTTAGTTTCATTATAAGTTGTGCTGTTGTTTCAAAGACACTCTAAACTTAAATAAATCAAGTAGCAGAAAGATTTAAGCATTAAATAGTTTGAATTTTTCATGTTATGAAACAGTGATTATATAATTATTTGAATTTAATTTTAATATTATAAAGATCACTGTGGATGGAATGCAATTGAAATAACCTGGATATTATTATTTATGTTGTATTAAGAAAGTTAAAATGTGATTACATATGTGTACACAAAGCACTTCAAGCAATGTGGAAAATGCTAAAAAAAAAATACATAATTAATGTGCCTTCTGTACTTTCTTTACAGAAAAAAATCCACACAACACCTTCATCTCTACACATCTACCACCTGTGTAACAGACAGAGAGACAAAATGGAGCAGGAGACATTAAATAATTCAGTGAAGTCACTGAAAACAACACCTTTTGAGAGAAGAACAAATCAGGAGAAGATGGAAGTGAAAAAACTCGGACCTGATCGACCCATCATCCAAATTACTCAGCAGTCCAAAGACAGAGGGAGACAGTACACTCGATCTTTTTCCAGGACCTGGTTTAATAAGAAGGCTTGGCTAACTGCATGTAACGAGGCTAATGCTTTATTCTGCTTTCCCTGCCTCCTTTTTCAAACTTCAGGATCTGACGCAGTTTGGATAAAGACAGGCATGACTGATTTAAAGCATTTTTCAGAAAAAGCTAAGAAGCATGAACAATCTGCGGTCCACATGAGCAGTGCACTACGACTGGCTATGTTTGGAAGGGTAAACATTGCATCTCAGCTTGATGAAGGCTACAGGGTAGGGATCCGTAAGCACAATGAGGAGGTTGACAAAAACAGGCACATTCTTTCAAAAATAATAGACTGTGTGAAGTTCTGTGGTGCATTTGAACTTGCTCTGCGTGGTCATGATGAAAGTGAAAGCTCAGAAAATCCAGGTATTTTTAGAGGACTGGTGGATTTTGTAGCATCACTGGATGCAGTTCTACATGAGCACCTGCAGACTGCCACTGTGTTTAAGGGAACATCCAAGGCTGTGCAGAATGAACTCCTTGATTGCATGCTGTCAGTTTTGAGAGAGTGCATCATTGAAGAAATCAGGAGTGCAGACTTTGTCTCCATCCAGGCTGATGAAACAATGGACATTTCCACTCAGTGTCAGCTGGTGCTTGTGATCCGCTACATTGACAAAGCCCATCATGTCCAAGAGAGGTTTTTTGAGTTCATACCTCTCCAAAGTGCCACAGCTGATTCCATCGCCACAGCACTTCTGGATAGGTTGAGCACCATTCTCCCTGATGACCAGAAGAGCAAGCTCATTTCACAAGCATATGATGGTGCGAGTGTCATGAGAGGAGCCACAGGTGGTGTACAGAAGAAGATCCAAGATGTCTATGTAAATGCACACTACGTCCACTGCTATGCTCACCAGCTTAATCTTATCATGCAGCAGGTGACTTCCCATATCTCAAAAGTGAATATTTTCTTCTCAGACCTGGCTGGATTCTCCGGCTTTTTTTCAAGATCGCCAAAGAGAACCAGCATTCTCGATGAAGTGGTGGCCCACAGAGTCCCAAGAGCAAGCACAGTGAGGTGGAACTTCCACAGCCGAGCTGTGAACACTGTTTTTGAGCACAAAGAAAAACTGCTCCAGTGTTTTGAAACCATCAGGGACTCAGGACAGTTTGATCCTACCACTGTTAGAGAAGCTGGAGGCTTTGTGAGACTGCTGGAGGATGAAAGCTTCAGCTTTTTCCTGAAACTGTTCCATCTGGTGATGCCTCATGTGGACATTCTCTACAACCAACTCCAGAAGCGGACCATCGACTCAGTCTTTGTTCAGAGAATCATGCAGAAGTTCACAGACCACATTCAAGAAATCAGGTACCGGTAAACTGAAATTAATGTGTATGTTGTGCTGTTTAATATTACTGATACAGTATTTTGTTAATGTCTTATGATTGAACAACTTCACATTTCTTGTTATTTTACCTGGTGACTAAAAGATGAACACTGTTCTCTTATGGTCCTGCAGAGACTCACTCCCTACTCTTTGTGGAGAACACAGTGGCAGTGTATCCCAGATGGCCAAGAAACGCCGCACACTGGGCCCTGGTGAACGTCAGAGGATAGCTACAGAGGTGAGCAGCTAAATGCATGATGTGTCTTTTACCGTACAATGTTTTTCATTATAGTAGTTCTGTATTTTGAAAAAGTGAGGAGCACTACATCTTTCTAATTACAATGTCAATTTGAATTGTTGCTATTAAATGTACACATATACTCATAAAATAAATAGTTGTTAGAATTAGAAAGCTGACTAGCCATTTCCCTATCCTCTTGAATACCAGGAAAAATAAATATTGTCCATGTCCAATATTTTATTATTCATATGGAAGAGAAAGGTGCCAAAACCCACCCTTTCATATTTAGCATAATTGAAAAGCACAAAATCAGTCAGAGAATCTTTATTGCCATTTGCACCACATGTGGTACATGTGATGAAACAAGATTATGTACACAGGGTCCCAGTTACATCCAACAATAAACTGTAAGAGAAAACCGTAATAACATCTAAGATATGAACTAAGAAAAACATCAATTAACAATACACTAAGCACTAATATCATAGAAAGCATTACTCCAAACAGCAGCACAAACATGAGTCTGTATGAGCAGATGGGCACGAATGAACACAGAAACATGAAACAGATCAGCAGCAACATGAAACAGATCAGCAGCAACATGAAACAGATCAGCAGCAACATGTGATATTTCAAATTGATTCTTCTGGTTAGAGATTCATGAGTCTTAACAACCTCAGGGTAGAAGCTGTTCCTCAGTCTCTGTAGAGAGCAAAAAGAGTTAATTCAGTAATATGCTGTGGGTGGGAGATATTCAGGTGTACAGATGTCCTCCAAGGAGAACAAATTTAAACTGCTGTTAGTCAGGAGGCTATTTTATTAAAGTGGTGCATTCATTTTTTAGGTTTGTGTGGGTGGGAGATATTCAGGTGTACAGATGTCCTCCAAGGAGAACAAATTTAAACTGCTGTTAGTCAGGAGGCTATTTTATTAAAGTGGTGCATTCATTTTTTAGGTTTGTGACACCATCTTGGCCCATTTAAAACAAAGATTTACCTTCACAAATCATCTGATCAGTGCTACGCTGCTTCAAGCAGACAGATTCCAGCAGTACCACAGTCATTTCCCTGAAGCAGCACTGAACTCCACCATGGAGGCGTACCCAGTGCTGAACAAGAACAAGCTGAAAACTGAACTGGCTCTCATCTACAGCGATGAAGATTTCAGGAGATGCAGTGGTGCTGTGGCTCTGTACCAGCTCTTCATGGGGAACAATCTTCATGACACCTTCTCAGAGACTGTGACTCTGCTGAAAATCCTCATCACAACTCCTATGACCACAGCTGAGTCTGAGAGATGCTTCTCAACACTGAAGCGAATAAAGACCTTCCTCAGGAATACGATGTCACAGGATCGACTCAATGCATTGGCCATGCTCTCCATGGAGAAAAATCTTGTCAAAGCCGTCCCTGACTTCAACCAAAGAGTCATTGAGAAATTTGCTTCTCTCAAGGATAGAAGGGCAAAATTTATGTACAAAACGTAGAACACTGCTTTTGTTGAAATAGTTCATTTAACTACACAGTGTGATACCTTAGCTAGCGTTTAGAGCTGAAACACTACAGAGGGTGGAGCAAACAGGCAGAGAACATCACTAGTAGCAGTCTCCACAAAAAGAACATCTACCACAGCAGACATCTGTGTAAAGCACACAGCATCATCAAGGATCACCTCCAGTCTGCACAAGGGCTCTTCCATCTACTACCCTCGGGCAGACAATAGAGGAATCTGTCATCACACACAAAAAGACTAAAGGACAGCTATTATCCACTGGCTGTCAGATAACTGGACTCTCAATAAATAACACTAAACAACTGGCAATAACTTTGCACCAAGCCACATCTGTGACAACAAATATTAGCTTGTGACAGTAATTATGTGCAATATATATCACATAATTACTGTCACAAGCTAATATTAGCTTGTGACAGTAATTATGTGCAATATATATCACATAATTACTGTCACAAACTAATATTAGCTTCTGACAGTAATTATGTGCTATATATATATATATATAATATATATATATATTATATATATATTATATATATATATGTAGCTTATATTACAACCTTGAAATACTTATTCATTTAAATACATCCTGTTGCACCATTGAAATTCTACCATGTTGTTTTTTACTATGTTTGTAGGACCTTGTACGTATTACTTTTTCATTTGTAGGTACTTTATTTTTGTACCTTTATTGCATGCTTTAGTATTTTTTTTTGTTTGTTCTTTGTTGTTTTAGTGAGTTAAATTGTTGGTTCTCAATCTGAGCATTTCATTGTACTGTTGGCCTAGTTTTAATCTGCATTTGATAAATAAACACCAGAAAAACTTGAAACGTTATTTTTTCATTTTTGAGAAAATAGCCCCCCCTGGTGGTTAACTGAGGAACCGCTACTGTGTAGTTTTCTTTATTTTCTTTTGATAAGTGCAAATGCCTATTGCCAATGTGACGTGTGCTGCTGACCACTTGACCAGGTCACCCTTGTAAAAGAGATCTCGATCTCAACGGGCTCTACCTGGTTAAATAAAGGTGATTGATTGATTGATTGATTGATTGAAGACGGCTCCTCGTACATTTACTAAATGTCTGGACGCAGCCCTGAACCCCCTTAGGAATCAAGGACTCAGGGTTATGAACTACCTGGATGACCTCCTGATTCTGTCTGGAAGTAGAATACAAGCCTAGTCACACTCCTACAGGGTGATCTCTCACCTTGAGTATCTCGGGTTTTGTTACAAACTTACAAAAGAGTGACCTAACTCCATCACAGGTTATCGTATTTCTGGGAGTACAGATCGACACCGTCCGGTACAGAGCATGGCTTTCAAAAGAACGAGTTTCCTCGATTCGCCATTGCCTGGCAAAATTTAAACTGGATCAGCGGGTCCCCATGAAAACGTGCCAACGCCTTTTAGGCCTCTTGACGGCAGCCATACTCTGTGTGCCACACGCATTGCTTAAAATGTGGGCCCTACAAGTATGGCTAAACCAACAGACAAAACCCGCCCTGCCTGGTTGAGCAGGAAAGGTTAGTATCCACCTCTTTCGCCAAAAGCTCATGTAGGCCGCCATGACAGTCCGGTGCCGCCCCCTCCCGGTGGTAAACTTCCGCCGGAACCCGGAAGTCCTGTAGTGTGTGGTTTGCTGTGAAAAACAAGCCGGGACACCAGTTTATTTTCTCTCGTTTTTTTTAATTTTTGGGGTTGTTTCTTGCTGGGTTAGAGGGTGTTACAGCCAGGTATACGTTTGAGCAACGCGCTGTTGTAAACGTGAAGGATCTACGTCCATCGGAGGAGCTGTCAGCTGCTCCTTCCTCTGTCTGACTCAGCCTCGGACCTGCTCTCGAAGACGTCGCGCTCCGATCAACTTTAGTTCGGTAAACAAAATATTCTATATAAATCATTTTGTGAAACCATGTCAGAACAATATCGGAGTATAACCGTCTGTTTAGTAGCTGTTTTTTTTTTGTTTTTTTCATGATTTAGCGTCTGTACTGCTGTGATAATGCTGTGGTTAGCTTAGCATGTAGCTACTTTAAAGGCTAACTTCCAGACGGTAACACTCACAACAAAGTGCTGGTTCTTGAGCCTGGACTTTTTTTTTGGCTGTGTTATTTTAGTTAAACTGTTATTTAGCTGGTTATATGATTGAGACAGTTTACACATCTTTTTTCAAAGACAGACCGTGTCAACAATGACTAGGCCTCAAAACCTGACCCGTCATTAAACCAGTTATTAAAGCACATTTAAAATAATGATGTAAATTAAAGAGGAGAAAAGTGCACATGAAGCTACATTTGTACTAAAATGTGAGTAAATAAAGAATTTACTTAACAAATCTGTCATTAAATAATATAACTGTGTGTTGCACACGTGTTTATACAGTATTATTTCTATAACTGTGTGTTGCACACGTGTTTATACGGTATTATTTATATTTATTTATATTATTTAATGACAGATCTGTTAAGTAAATGCTTTATTTACTCATTTTAATACTAATACTGCACTGTACACACTGTCTATGACAAGACAAGTTTTCTTTTTCTACTTTACAGAAGACTGAAGCCACGAGATCCATCCAGGGATAAGATCCTACATTAAGTAAATGCTTTATTTACTCATTTTAGTACTAATACTGTACTGTACACACTGTCTATGACAAGACAAGTTTTCTTTTTCTACTTTACAGAAGACTGAAGCCACGAGATCCATCCAGGGATAAGATCCTACATTAAGTAAATGCTTTATTTACTCATTTTAGTACAAATACTGTACTGTACTGTTCACACTGTCTATCACAAGACAAGTTTTCTTTTTCTACTTTACAGAAGACTGAAGCCACGAGATCCATCCAGGGATAAGATCCTACATTAAGTAAATGCTTTATTTACTCATTTTAGTACAAATACTGTACTGTACTGTTCACACTGTCTATCACAAGACAAGTTTTCTTTTTCTACTTTACAGAAGACTGAAGCCACGAGATCCATCCAGAGATAAGATCCTACATTAAGTAAATGCTTTATTTACTCATTTTAGTACTAATACTGTACTGTACACACTGTCTATGACAAGACAAGTTTTCTTTTTCTACTTTACAGAAGACTGAAGCCACGAGATCCATCCAGAGATAAGTTTGTACACCAGGGGCCTCATGTATCAACCATGCGTGCGCACAAAAACATTGCGCACGTCACTTTCCACGCAAAGTGGCGTATGTATCAAATCTGATATGAACGGGAATACCTGCGCATTCACGTACAAATTCACGGATGCTCCCCTGCTTGCGTACGCACGTTTCTGTGGTTATATTTCCTTTGGCGACACTTAAAGGTGCCGCTGTGAAACTGAAGCCCCACAATCTGTGGTTGACTTTAAGAGCGGCTTGAAGACCTTTCTTTTCATGAGCGACACTTACAGGTGCCGCTGTGAAACTGAAGCCCCACAATCTGTGGTTGACTTTAAGAGCGGCTCGAAGACCTTTCTTTTCAACCGAGCATACTTTACTCCTCATGATTCTACTTTTGATCTTAGTTGATACTGTTGTTGATTTTAATTGTTTTATTATTTGTCTTATTGACATTCAAATATGTTGCACCTTGTAGCACTTTGAGATCTGTTTGATGTAAAGTGCGTTATAAATAAAAGTTATTATTATTATTATTATTATTATAATTATTATTAATATTATTATTATTATTAACTGTTCATGATGTGAAAATGATTAATATTCCCTCCAAACACACGATTAACAAGTATTACATCCACATGACGCAGTGAAATAAAGCACGCGCAAAGTTGTGCCAAAAATAAATTTAACAGGAACGGATTCATTCAGCCTTACTGGAGGTTATGATAAATAGTGTAACACGCAGAGCATTTATTTAGAAACAGCTATAATTTTCCGATCTAGGATATGGCTTATCAGCCGTTTTCAGAAATAATAATTTTTCAGTTTGGCACTGCTGCGCTCTGGGGTGGAATAGTGCATCACGC
>JBBPBX010081074.1:2362-16028 GCA_038048925.1 Garcialebias charrua | reverse complement strand
GTCGTGCTCAAGTGTTTGGCTGGTCCAACTCGCAGCACGGTGCTCGCTGTGGGCGGTACCAGTGAGGTCCAGATATAATGTCGGTGCTGTCGTGTGGTGGAACATCTCTCTTGTGTGGAGCTCAGGACGTCACAGCGAACAGAACCCGATTCTGTCAGTCTGTAAATGACTGTTCTGTCTGAAATGACTCGGTTCTGTCTGAAATGACTCGGTTCTGTCTGAAATGACTCGGTTCTGTCTGAAATGACTCGGTTCTGTCTGAAATGACTGTTCTGTCTGAAATGACTCGGTTCTGTCTGAAATGACTGTTCTGTCTGAAATGACTCTGTTCTGTCTGTAAATGACTCGGTTCTGTCTGAAATGACTCGGTTCTGTCTGAAATGACTCGGTTTTGTCTGAAATGACTCGGTTTTGTCTGAAATGACTCGGTTCTGTCTGAAATGACTCGGTTCTGTCTGAAGCCAGCCACTAGGGAGCACAAGCCAGTGTATCTCTTGTGCCGGTCCCAAGCCCGGGTAAATGGTGAGGGTTGTGTCAGGAATGGCATCCGACGTAAAACACTTGCCAAAACCATAATGCGAGTTCATCAAAGTGAAACCATACCGGATCGGTCGAGGCCCGGGTTAACAACGTCCGCCACCGGTGCTGTTGACAAACAGGGTGCCGGCGGAAATTGTACTACTGTTAGTCGAAGACGAGGAGGAAAACGTGTCAGGAGACAGAGGGAGAGGAGGAAAGTGAAGAATGTAGGACTGAGGGTTGCAACTCTAAATGTGGGGACAATGACAGGCAAAGGTAGAGAGCTGGCTGACATGATGCAGAGAAGAAAGGTAGATGTTTTATGTGTCCAAGAGACCAAGTGGAAGGGCAGCAAGGCTCGCAGTATTGGAGCAGGGTTTAAACTGTTTTACCATGGTGTGGATAGAAAGAGAAATGGAGTAGGGGTGGTCCTGAAGGAGGAGTTGGCAAAGAATGTAGTAGAGGTGAAGAGAGTGTCAGATAGGGTGATGTGTCTAAAGGTAGAAGTAGAAGGTCTGATGCTAAACATAGTAAGTGGTTATGCTCCACAGGTTGGATGTGATGAGGAGGAGAAAGATAAATTTTGGAAAGATTTGGATGAAGTGATAGAGAGTATTCCCAGGGAGGAAAGAGTGGTGATTGGAGCAGACCTGAATGGACATGTTGGTGAAGGAAACAGAGGGGATGAGGAAGTGATGGGTAGGTTTGGTGTCAAGGAAAGAAACCAGGAAGGACAGATGGTGGTGGATTTTGCCAAGAGAATGGAAATGGCTATAGTCAATACCTATTTCCAAAAGAGGGAGGAACATAGAGTGACCTATAAGAGTGGAGGAAGGAGTACGCAGATCGACTACATTCTGTGTAGAAGAGGAAACCTGAAGGAGATTGGAGACTGTAAGGTTGTGGCAGGGGAGAGTGTGGCCAGACAGCATCGGATGGTTGTGTGTAGAATGACTGTTGTTGCGAAGAAGAGAAAAATAGTAAAATCAGAGAAGAAGACCAAATGGTGGAAGCTAAAGAAGGAAGAATGTTGTGAGAAATTCAGAGACGAGCTGTTAAAGGCTCTGGGTGGTAAGAAAGAGCTTCCAAGTGACTGGGCTACTACAGCAACAGTAATTAGAGAGACAGGTAGGAAGGTACTTGGTGTGTCATCTGGACAGAGAATGGATGATAAGGAAACCTGGTGGTGGAATAGTGAAGTGCAGGACGCCATTCAAAGAAAGAGATTAGCCAAGAAGAAATATGACAGTGAGAGGACTGAAGAGAGGAGACAGGAATATAAGGAGATGGGACATAGAGCAAAGAGGGAAGTAGCTAAGGCAAAGCAGAGGGCGTACAATGAGTTATATGGGAGACTGGACACTAAAGAGGGCGAGAAGGACTTGTACCGATTGGCAAGACAGAGGGATCAGGCTGGAAAGGATGTGCAGCAGGTTAGGCTTATTAAAGATGGGAATGGGAATGTTCTAACAAGTGAGGAGTGTGTGATGGGAAGATGGAAGGATTACTTTGAGGAGCTAATGAATGAAGAGAATGAAAGAGAAAGAAGAGTGGAGGTAATAGAAACGGTGGACCAGGAAGTGGGAAAGATTAGTGAGGGTGAAGTCCGGAAAGCTCTGAAAAGAATGAAGAAGGGGAAGGCAGTAGGACCTGATGACATACCAGTGGAGGTTTGGAAATGTCTCGGAGAGATGGCAGTGAGGTTTTTGACTCAAATATTTAATGGAATATTTGAGGGTGAGAAAATGCCTGAGGAATGGAGAAGAAGTGTGCTGGTTCCCATTTTTAAGAATAAGGGTGATGTACAGAGTTGTAGCAACTACAGGGGAATTAAGTTGATGAGCCACACAATGAAGATCTGGGAGAGAGTTGTGGAAGCAAGACTTAGACAAGATGTAACTATCTGTGAGCAGCAGTATGGTTTCATGCCAAGAAAGAGCACCACAGATGCCATCTTTGCTTTGAGGATGTTGATAGAGAAGTACAGAGAGGGTCAGAAAGAACTCCATTGTGTGTTTGTGGATTTAGAAAAAGCATATGACAGGGTACCAAGAGAAGAGGTGTGGTATTGCATGAGGAAATCTGGAGTGGCAGAAAAGTATGTTAGACTGGTACAGGACATGTATGAGGACAGCAGGACAGTGGTGAGATGTGCTGTGGGTGTGACAGATACCTTCAAGGTGGAGGTGGGATTGCATCAAGGATCGGCTCTGAGCCCCTTCTTGTTTGCTCTGGTGATGGACCGACTAACAGATGAGGTCAGGCAGGAATCCCCATGGACTATGATGTTTGCAGATGACATTGTGATCTGTGGTGAGAACAGGGAACAAGTGGAAGAGAACTTGGAGAGGTGGAGGTATGCTCTTGAAAGAAGAGGAATGAAAGTCAGTCGTAGTAAGACAGAGTACATGTGTGTGAATGAGAGGGAGGCCAGTGGAACAGTGAGGCTACAAGGAGCAGAGGTCACAAAGGTGCAGGACTTCAAGTACTTGGGGTCCACTGTACAGGAAAATGGGGAATGTGGTAAAGAGGTGAAAAAGAGAGTCCAGGCAGGATGGAGTGGATGGAGAAAAGTTTCAGGAGTGATTTGTGACAAAAAGGTGTCAGCAAAGGTCAAAGGAAAAGTTTACAAGACAGTGGTGAGACCAGCTATGTTGTATGGTCTGGAGACAGTGGCATTGACAAAAAGACAGGAGAAAGAACTGGAAGTAGCAGAAATGAAGATGCTGAGGTTCTCCTTAGGAGTGACAAGGATGGATAAGATCAGGAATGAGATCATCAGAGGTACAGCACATGTTAAACAACTGGGAGATAAAGTTAGGGAGGCCAGACTGAGATGGTTTGGACATGTCCAGAGGAGGGACAGTGGGTATATTGGTAGAAGGATGTTAGAAATGCAGCTGCCAGGAAAAAGACAAAGAGGGAGACCAAAGAGGAGATATATGGATGCAGTTAGAGAGGACATGGAGGTAGTTGGAGTGAGGACAGAGGATGCAGAGGACAGAGTGAGGTGGAGGAGGATGACTCGCTGTGGCGACCCCTGAAAAGGGAAAAGCCGAAAGAAGAAGAAGTCGTGCTCAAGTGTTTGGCTGGTCCAACTCGCAGCACGGTGCTCGCTGTGGGCGGTACCAGTGAGGTCCAGATATAATGTCGGTGCTGTCGTGTGGTGGAACATCTCTCTTGTGTGGAGCTCAGGACGTCACAGCGAACAGAACCCGATTCTGTCAGTCTGTAAATGACTGTTCTGTCTGAAATGACTCGGTTCTGTCTGAAATGACTCGGTTCTGTCTGAAATGACTCGGTTCTGTCTGAAATGACTCGGTTCTGTCTGAAATGACTGTTCTGTCTGAAATGACTCGGTTCTGTCTGAAATGACTGTTCTGTCTGAAATGACTCTGTTCTGTCTGTAAATGACTCGGTTCTGTCTGAAATGACTCGGTTCTGTCTGAAATGACTCGGTTTTGTCTGAAATGACTCGGTTTTGTCTGAAATGACTCGGTTCTGTCTGAAATGACTCGGTTCTGTCTGAAACAGACCCGATTCTGTTTGTAATCGACTCGGTTTTGTGTAACAGACTCGGTTCTGTCTGTAATGACTGTTCTGTCAGGGCCAGATTAACAACCCCAGGGGCCCCTGGGCACCAAAGCCCCCCCCACTAACCTAACCTCAATGGGAGTGGTGGTGTAGAGGTAAAAGATGTGCTTGTGATCTGAAGATCGCCGGTTCAAGCTCCGGTACAGACAACATCAAAAATGTGGATGGGATAAGTGAAGCAGTCAATTTTACAAAAATTGGAATGAAATACAGAATTCTTCCATAAAAAAATATAAAAACATTCAGTCAAAGTCAACTTTATTGTCAGAACTGCAATATGTACAGGACATACACAGGATTGAAATTGTGTTTCTCTCAGTCCCTCGGTGCAACAGTAACCATCTAAACACTAAAACATTTAATAAACATAAGCATAAAATAGTAAAAATGTAACACTGTCCTGAGTTTTTTCATAGTAGTATAAAAGTATGAAAATTTACACCAACACTAAAACTTTCAGGACTTTCCTGAAAATATATTCATGGTATAGATAAATAAAATACCAAGACTGTGACCTTGCTATAACATGTTTTCTTCCTGTGAAATATTTACATGTTAACTTCCTATATTTACGGTATATACAGATTTTTTATTTGCATAAATATATGAATATATAGAATAATTATAATAAAATAACTGAATAAACTTCTCAGTAGAACTACAAACCGGATTCCAAAAAAGTTGGGACACTAAATAAATTGTGAATAAAAACTGAATGCAATGATGTGGAGGTGCCAACATCTAATATTTTATTCAGAATAGAACACAAATCACAGATCAAAAGTTTAAACTGAGAGAATGTATCATTTTAAGGGAAAAATATGTTGTTTCAAAATTTCATGGCGTCAACAAATCCCCAAAAAGTTGGGACAAGTCCATTTTTACCACTGTGTGGCATCCCCCCTTCTTCTTACAACACTCAACAGACGTCTGGGGACAGAGGAGACCAGTTTCTCAAGTTTAGAAATAGGAATGCTCTACATTCATGTCTAATACAGGCCTCTAACTGTTCAATCATCTTGGGCCTTCTTTGTCGCACCTTCCTCTTTATGATGCACCAAATGTTCTCTATAGGTGAAACATCTGGACTGCAGGCTGGACATTTCAGTACCGGATCCTTCTCCTACGTAGCCATGATGTTGTGATTGCTGCAGAATGTGGTCTGGCATTATCTTGTTGAAAAATGCAGGGTCTTCCCTGAAAGAGATGACGTCTAGATGGAGCATATGTTGTTCTAGAACCTGAACATAGTTCTCTGCATTAAAGACCGTGTAAAGTGAATTTCAATATTTTCTTCAATAAACATTATAAATGTCATAATTGTAATCTTGTAAATGAGTAAAAAGTCTCAAAATTGTAGCTCAATTAATTTTGGAGTTACAGTGTTGTGTTCAGAAAACACAGTGTTTAGTGTGTTTGTTGGGTCTGTAATGGTGTGCTCTGTTTGTTACGACATGTTACTGTGCCTTTAAGAGATGCTTTACGGCATGGGTAAATGTGTGTGTGTGGGGGGTTTGGAGTTCAGTAAAGTTTGGTGCACGAAGCGACACGGTGTGGTTATTGAGTTCCCGCGGACACTACATTTTGGCAGACGAGGATGTCCGGACTCACGTTACCACCACCGCCACCTTTCCTGCCTGTCCCCGGCGACCCAGCTGTCCCGTGGGACAGATGGCGAGCTGCGTTCGAGGACTACTTGCTGGCTTTGGGACACACTGAACTGGTGGAAGCGAGGAAGTGCGCGCTCCTTCGCCATTGTCTGGGCCAGGAGGGTCAAAGAATCTTCGCCACGTTCACGTTAGCGGACAATAAATACACCACGGCCACAGCTGCACTGAGGACTCATTTCAGCTCCGGGCGGAGCCGGCGGATGAACCGCTTCGAGTTTCGTCAGAGGAAGCAGCGACCGGGTGAGTCTGTAGCCAACTATGTCTCAGCACTACGAGAGTTGGCTAGACTCTGTGAGTTTGGGGCGATAGAAGAGGGACTCATAGTTGATCAGCTGATAGAAAAGACGTCGTGTGACCAACTGAGGGAGAGACTTTTATTAGAACCAGACTCCATGACGCTGGCGGGCGCTCTGGTTATTGGAAAGCAGCTTGAAACAGCACTAACAGAGGCGCGAAAATTCTCCCGCGCGGCGCACGAACCGGTGACGTCATCAACACCGGACGTTCATCACACAGAGGCTGTGGAGGGGGCTGACTGGCCGAGTGGCAGCTGGGATGTGCAGAGAGTGGACAGGGGGCCCAGCAGGAGCTGTGGTAACTGTGGCTCCTCTAACCATGCAACTAGAGACCAGTCATGTCCTGCACATGGGAAACTTTGTCATAAATGCGATAAACTGAATCATTTTGCACGCTGCTGCCGCTCTTCTGCTCGCCAGGATACTACTGTGGTTCCCATTAACACTGTACAGACTCTGCAGCCGTCGTTCAAGCTCTGCACATGTCGCGTGGGTGCAGCTCACGTCCCGCTCCTTGTGGACACAGGGGCCAAAGTGTCAATTTTGAATAAAAGCACGTATGATCGTTTCTTCAGCCGTACACCCCTGGAAGCAGCCACTACAACCCTGTTGGGCTACGGTCACTCTCCCATCGACACTCTGGGCGTGGTCCGCCTCCCTGTCCAGTATGATCAGCAATTTACGCCTGACGCCAAATTCTGCATCACCCGGAAGGGAGCTAACATTATGGGCCTAGACTTGTTCCTCGCCCTGGGCTTTGCTGTGAGTGAGCCTGCCACAGCCCCTCTCACCCCGACCCCTTGGCCACTTTCACCTTGGGAACATATTCAGGTCGGCATCTGTGGGGAACTTCAGGGGGCACCTGCACACGCTCGCTACCTGCTGGTTGTTCATGATCTTCACTCGAAGTGGCCTGAGGTTTGTCAACTGAGCTCCATCACTGCACACACCATCATAGACTGCCTGGACAACCTGTTTGGACGCTGGGGCCTTCCCAGTGTTGTTACGACGGATAATGGGGCCCAGTTCACCTCAGCAGAGTTCACAGAGTTCCTCACACTACGCTCCATCAGGCACATCAGGACAGCACTTTATCACCCAGAGAGCAATGGTGGTGTGGAACGACTCAACGAAACTCTCAAAAATGGACTCCGAGCCTGTCTGGAGGAGGGGAGAACATACAGCGACGCTCTCAACCAAACCCTCTTGACCATCCGGGCATCCAAGCATCCCACCACAGGAGTTTCACCGGCGATGCTGATGATCGGGCGCGAACTGAAGCAACCCCTGGACTGTCTGAGAGCTGAGCCAGCTCCTGCACGCGGGAGCCCAGAGCTCCAGAAAGCCAGAGCTCAGGTGAAGGGTTCGCAGGCCCGGATGAAAGAGAGGTTTGATGCCACGCACCGAGTGCAGACCCCCTCAATGGCTGCAGGGGATTGGTTTGATGCCACGCACCGAGTGCAGACCCCCTCACTGGCTGCAGGGGATTGGGTCAGGATCAAACGGCGTCATCGGAGAAATAAACTGAAATCCTTCTGGTCAGAGCCACTGCGGGTGGTTAAGCAATTGGGGCCGGCCACATACAGACTGGAAAATGGGGGTCGTTGGCACGCAAACCGTCTGCACAAGGTCATCGCCCCACCAGCATCTGTTTCACCGCTGACCCCAGCAACGGCGCTGGGTTGGCAGCCTAGGCCAATGACTTTTCGGGTGGGGGATACTCCACCAGCTTTACCCGACTCCACTCAGCAGCCAGCATGGCCCCAGAGTATGAGGGCCCCGCCTGTCTGGCTTGGGGACTATGTGACAGGGTGATTGTGTTACTGAAGATCTGTTAATCTGTGTTTTATTGAGTCCAGATTAATCTGTTATTCTTTGCAAAGTGTTATGTTTTCAAGGGGGGTGAAGGGGGGAAAATGTTGTGTTCAGAAAACACAGTGTTTAGTGTGTTTGTTGGGTCTGTAATGGTGTGCTCTGTTTGTTACGACATGTTACTGTGCCTTTAAGAGATGCTTTACGGCATGGGTAAATGTGTGTGTGTGGGGGGTTTGGAGTTCAGTAAAGTTTGGTGCACGAAGCGACACGGTGTGGTTATTGAGTTCCCGCGGACGCTACATACAGATCAAACTTTGTTTAAAGATATGTCTGCTTCAGGATTTTTTAGGCGTGGTTTAAATGTGACCGCGTTTCGTCACGCGGTCTAAAGCCCCACCCCCTGCAGCTCCAGCCGTATAAATTCGTTCTTCGCATCGGTGGAGCCATTCACTCGCGAATCGCAGATAGCATCAGATAGCAATAGCATGCGCGTAGCCAGGGGCGGTTCGCCCGGTTCGAACGAACCGCCCACTTTGCCTATGAAGTCCCATCTAGTCATTCTATGAGGGGCGGTTCGTTCGTTTATAAATGTGGACCTTAAAATATAGACACGTCCTGGTAGCTCACTGGAAACGCATTACTTTGCCTATGAAGTCCCAACTAGTCATTCTATGAGGGGCGGTTTGTTTATAATAAATGTGGAGCTCAAAAATACACACGTCCTGGTGGCTCACTGGGTAACGCATTGCGCCGTTAGCTGCTCCTAACCTTATCTAGACCTCGTGGGTTCGATTCCCACAAGGTATGACTTTTTTTTTTTAGATTATTTATTCATTCCAGATTTAAAAAACTTTATGCTTTGTTTCTTGTTGTTTTGTAAATAGTTTTCTTGTGTTTTTTTAATCTGGAATGAAGAAGAAGAAAAAAAACGTCCCATGTGGGAATTGAACGTCCCCCGCGCACAGCTGCTGTTATGTATCTGTGTGATTTCACATTGTGTGCGCACATTCTAAGAAAATAAAAAGTTTGACGAATATTTTGCTGACAATTGCTTTTCACTGACCTCTTTGGTTTCCTATATTTTTATCTGGAGGTTCAAATGAGTAGGGCTGGAGAACTCCAATTAGGCTGCCAGCCTTCGCGAACATCTTCAGGGGGCAGGACACGGGCGCAGTACTGCGCTGAAACCACGCCCACGCGCTGACACGCCCCCAGCGTTTCAGACCAGGGCACAATTATGTTTTTTCATTATTTTTGAGACTTAATTTTATAAGGAAAACAATGTTTTTAATCAGTCAGATTTATATGGGTGATTAATAACACATATTTATGCCGTGTGACAAACTCAAAACACACATTTAATTTTACTTTACACGGTCTTTAATGGTGCCTTTCCAGACATGCATGCTGCCCATGCCACAAGCGCTCATGCAACCCCATACCATCAGTGATGCAGCTTCTGAACGGAGCGTTGATAACAACTTGGGCTATCCTTGTCCTCTCTGGTCCGGATGACATGGCGTCCCAGTGTTCCATAAAGAACTTCAAATCGTGACTCATCTGACACAGAACAGTCTTCCATTTTGCCACACTCCATTTTAAATGACCCCTGGCCCAGTGCAAACGTCTGAGCTTGTGGAGCTTGCTTAGAAATGGCTTCCTCTTTGCACTGTAGAGTTTCAGCTGGCAACGGCGGATGGCACGGTGGATTGTGTTCACTGACAATGCTTTCTGGAAGTATTCCTGAGCCCATTCTGTTATTTCCTTGACAGTGGCATTCCTGTTTGAGGTGCAGTGACGTTTAAGGGCCCGGAGATCACGAGCATCCAGTAGAGTTTTACGGCCTTGACCCTTACGCACAGTGATTGTTCCAGATTCTCTGAATCTTTTGATGATGTTATGCACGGTTGATGATGATAATTTAAAAGTGTTTGCTATTTTACGCTGGGTAACACCATTCTGGTATTGTTGCACTATCTTTCTATACAACAATGGTGGAATTGGTGATCCTCTTACCATCTTGGCTTCTGAGAGACGCTGACACTCTGAGAAGCTCTTTTTATACCCAATCATGTTGTCAATAGGCTATATGCCACGGGGGGTCGTGACGTACTTCCGGTAAAATATTGGACACATCCGCCACTTCCGGGTCTCATCCACTGCCGTTGTTGTTAGCGTGAATTTTTGAATCAACATATTTTTCCTTTAAAATGTTACATTTACTCAGATTAAACTTTTGATCTGTCATCTATGTTCTATTACGAATAAAATATTGACATTTGCCATCTCCACATCATTGCATTCAGTTTTTATTCACAATTTCTTTAGTGTCCCAACTTTTTGGAATCTAGTTTGTAAATTTATTCAGAGTTGTGATTGTAAATGTGAGTTTCTTTGCGTGGAAAGATATCTGAAGTACAAAGTGGTTTAAGTGGAGCTCATTTTTAGCTCAACCACAGTGCAAGCAGTTTAAATGTTCAGATTACCGTAGATGATGTTTTCACAGAAACACAGGACTCCAACCAGCTGCACTGATGGGAACAATGGAAAGATGTGACCGTGTTTTAATAAATCTGCTTTCAGTAAACAAGACATTCTCTGAATGGTTTCCTGTCATGAGGAGTCCGTTGTTTCTTCTTTGTTTTCACTTCATGCAGGATTTTATCACCATTAACACATGTGTTAGTGATGCCAGTCATTTGTAGGCCACTCAGATATTAAACAAGATATGAGACATTAAGAAATTGTGGAGTCTGTTTGTTGGAGGAGAACATCTGAGCTGTGCCTGTTGTTTTGAGGCCAGCTCATGCTGTTTTCATTGTCTCATCGTTTTCTTTAACAAAGAACAAACTTGACTTCAGCAGAAATGAATGTGGAAACATCATTGAGCCTTCCTGGTTTGGCTTGCAGAGATGGGAAAAATTAAAGCTGTAAAATATTTAAGTTTTTCTGAAGCGCTTGATGAATTTTTCAGTATTTGCAGCTGCTTTTTCCTCTGATTCTGATTCTTGTGCAGATCGTTACAGTGTGCAGTTGATCATTTTGCACAAATAAAAAGAAACATTGTAGATCATGTTAGAAGTCCATTAACTGTTCCTTGAAAAATAATTTTTACATCCTTGAACTTTCCCCACATTTTGTTATGTTGCAACCACAAATTTCTAAGTATTTTACTTTGATTTTATGTAATCGACCAACACAAAGTAGCACAAAACTTAAAGGTAAAAAACGAAGCATCATTTCATCGTTTTTTTCCCCAAATGAAAATCTGAAACCTGTGCATGCATTTGTATTCATCCCTCCTGAGTGAACACTTTGTAAAACCACCTTCTGCTGCAGTGCCAGCTGCAAGTCTTTTGGGATTTGCAGCATTTTGTGCCAAATTGTTTTTTCAAAATAACAGAAGCCAGTTGATTGGATAGAGGGACCGACAGATTGTCAGGTGGATTCAGATCTGGACTCTGACTGAGCAACAGGAATCTGCGTTCAGACCCATTCCACTGTAGTTCTGGCTGGATGTTTTGGTTTGTTTTCTCCTCCAGGATTGCTCGTTATTTCACTCCATCTTATCTTCCTATCAACTTTCCTGTCTTTTTTTGAAGAAAAGCATCCCCGCTGCATGAGGCTGCCACCACCATGTGTCATAGTGGGTGTGGTGTATTCAGGGTGATGTGCAGTGTTAAGATTCTGCCAACTAGCTATGTTTACATGGACATAAGTAATTGGATTAAACAGCCATTCAGAATAAAAATGTGTCATGTCAATGCCCCATTCAGATTATTCTGAGCTGATTTAGCTTGTTGATCTGAAATAATTTGTAATCAGAATAAGACGGGTGGTTTATGTCAATTCATAATCTGAACGGTGTGTATGTAAACACTTAATCTGTTCATTTTTTCCTGATTGTGGAAAACTGTCCTGACTGCGCATGTGAGACCTTTGTCTATCTCACGTATTTCCGCCTGGCTAATGCTAATAATATTAGCATGTCGGGGGAAGCAAAACTGGTCAGTGAGCGACACAACATTTCTACTAGAAACTTTGAAAGAGCTCAAAATGATCTGCATTACCTGTAGCTCAGTCAGGGAGTGCAGTAACGTCTCCACCGTCATTAAAACCTCCCGCGGGTCCATTTTGGGCGCTCAGGTTTGTTTACGTTCAGAAGTAAACTGGAAGTAGAACTTCTTCTTCTGTGTTTTTTTAAGGAGAGAACACATCCCCACAAAGACAGAAGGGAAGGAAAAGGAACCGAAACACATCAACAAATCGCTGCAAACATGTGGATACCCTAACTGGGCCTCTGTCAAGTCAGCGAGGAAATCTACGAAACACAATAATGAACATAAAAATGAGAACAGACGAAAAAATATTGTCATCCCTTATGTGGCTGGAGTCTCAGAGAATTTCAGAAGGATTTTTAACAAACACAACATCCCAGTACATTTCAAACCCAGCAGGACTCTCAGACAGAGGCTGGTGCACCCTAAGGACAAAACCCCCACACACAAACAGAGTGGTGTAGTGTACGCGGTCCAGTGCAGCGAGGACTGTCCGGACCTCTACATTGGAGAAACTAAACAGCCCACCCACAGAAGAATGTCCCAACACAGGAGAGCCACCTCCTCTGGACAAAACTCAGCTGTTCACCTCCACCTCACGGACAAGGGTCACACATTTGAGGACCAGGATGTGCAAATTTTGGACCGAGAGCACAGGTGGTTTGAGAGGGGTGTGAAGGAAGCTGTTTATATCAAGAAAGAACGGCCCTCGCTCAATAGAGGAGGAGGTCTGAGATTTCAACTTTCCAAGACTTATAACTCAGTTTTGGGGCTGAAACATTTTACACCGGATGGGAGCAGAGGTGTCTTGTTGGGGAATTAGACTAGCAAAGTTTTTTGAGAAGCCTCTGTTGTTGGGTTGTGAGGTGTGTTTTTGTCAATTTACATACAGTTGTGTGTCTTCTGTCAGAGACTTCAATGAAACTCTTACTGTTAAGGTGATTTGTCAATTTACATGTATGTTACCTCAGCTTGCAATTTACATAAGATGGTGCGTGACTCCTAAGACTGTTATAACTCCACGCGCACACAGTCTGTTCATTGAATTGATAAAGCCCTCTGGATAGAGGTCGAAACGTCTTCTGTAACAAATAAAGTCCAGTTGATCTTGTATTGAACGCCTTTTTTGATTTTTAAGGAGAGTTAACCACTCTGCACTTGTCAGTACAGGGAACCCCCGACCCACGACTCCACCGACCTGCGAACCACGGGACCTACGAACGAGCCAAAGTAGAAGAATGCCATCGACGTACGGCAGAAAATACGTGACCTACGAACGAGCCCCATTACAAGTATATAATCGAGCTACGGCGTAACTGCGTCACACACGGCAATCGGTGGGGGAGGGGATTGCCCCTTGGCTGTTGTTAGTTGAGCAATGGCTAAGCAGTTCCATCAGATGCAGGTTTGATCATGAGAAAAACATCTGTCTACCTACACTTCAGTCAAAGTAAGGCAATTTTGTTTCATTTTTCTGCTGCTTCTAGCTTTTTCTGAGTTCATGGACTTCTTTCTCATGCACATGGACACTCATCAACGCACTGGTTTCAAAAACATGATGGTTGCAACATGTTTCTGATAGATGTGATGCTGCTGATGGATTTATGGATTCATGTGTGATTGTTGACATCATTTTGCTGATGGGAGTCCCTGATTTGCTGCTGTTCTGATGTTAAAAGCTGCACTTTGAGAAGTGTTCATGTGTGATTGTTGA
>JBBPBX010081072.1:0-16029 GCA_038048925.1 Garcialebias charrua | reverse complement strand
GGGTTTGAGTGTCCCAATGATCCTAGGAGCTATGCTGTCAGGGGCTTTATGCCCCTAGTAGGGTCACCCAAGGCAGACAGGTCCTAGGTGAGGGACGAGACAAAGCGCAGCCCACAAGACCCCTTATGATGAATAATATAAATGGAAACAATGTTCCCTCGCCCGGACGCGGGTCACCGGGGCCCCACTCTGGAGCCAGGCCCGGAGGAGGGGCACGTTGGCGAGCGCCTGGTGGCCGGGCTTTCACCCATGGAGCTCGGCCGGGCACAGCCCGAAGAGGAGACGTGGGTCCCCCTTCCCATAGGCTCACCACCTGTGGGAGGGGCCAAAGGGGTCGGGTGCATTGTGGAATGGGTGGTGGCCGAGGGCGGGGACCCTGGCGGTCTGATCCTCGGCTACAGAAGCTGGCCATTGGGACATGGAATGTCACCTCTCTGGTGGGGAAGGAGCCTGAGCTAGTGTGTGAGGTTGAGAGGTTCCGGCTAGAAATAGTCGGACTCACCTCAACGCATGGCTCTGGCTCTGGAACCAGTTTCCTTGAGAGGGGTTGGACACTCTTCCACTCTGGAGTTGCCCCTGGTGAGAGGCGCCGAGCAGGAGTGGGCATACTTGTTGCCCCCCATCTTGGTGCCTGTACGTTGGGGTTCACCCCGGTGAACGAGAGGGTAGCCTCCCTTCGCCTACGTGTGGGGGGACGGGCTCTGACTGTTGTTTGTGCCTATGCGCCGAACGGCAGCGCAGATTACCCACCCTTTTTGGAGTCCTTGGAGGGGGTATTGGAGGGTGCGCCTCCTGGGGACTCCCTTGTTCTGCTGGGGGACTTCAACGCTCACGTGGGCAATGACAGTGAGACCTGGAGGGGTGTGGTTGGGAGGAACGGCCCCCCTGATCTGAACCCGAGTGGTGTTCTGTTGTTGGACTTCTGTGCTCGTCATGGATTGTCCATAACGAACACCATGTTCAGGCATAAGGGTGTCCATATGTGCTCTTGGCACCAGGACACCCTAGGTCGTAGTTCAATGATCGACTTTGTTGTCGTCTCATCTGATCTGCGGCCGCATGTCCTGGACACTCGGGTGAAGAGAGGGGCGGAGCTGTCAACTGACCACTACCTGGTGGTGAGTTGGCTCCGATGGTGGGGGAGGATGCCGGTCAGACCTGGCAGACCCAAACGTATTGTGAGGGTCTGCTGGGAACGTCTGGCAGAGTCTCCCGTAAGACGGAGCTTTAACTCCCACCTCCGGGAGAGCTTTGAACACGTTCCGAGGGAGGCGGGGGACATTGAGCCCGAGTGGGCCATGTTTCGCGCCTCTATTGTCGAGGCAGCTTATCGGAGTTGTGGCCGCAAGGTTGTTGGTGCCTGTCGTGGTGGCAACCCTCGAACCCGGTGGTGGACACCGGCGGTGAGGGATGCTGTCAAGCTGAAGAAGGAGTCCTATTGGGCCTTTTTGGCCTGTGGGACCCCGGAAGCAGCAGATAGGTACCGGCAGTCCAAGCGGCATGCGGCTCGGGTGGTTGCTGAGGCAAAAACTCGGGCGTGGGAGGAGTTCGGAGAGGCCATGGAGAATGACTTCCGTACGGCTTCGAGGCGATTCTGGTCCACCATCCGGCGTCTCAGGGGGGGAAAGCGGTACGCGACCAACACCATTTATGGTGGGGATGGCGTGCTGTTGACCTCAACTCGGGATGTTGTGAGTCGGTGGGCGGAATACTTCGAAGACCTCCTCAATCCTACTGGCACGTCTTCCACTGAGGAAGCGGAGCCTGGGGACTTTGGGTCGGGCTCTCCAATCTCTGGTGCTGAGGTCGCCGAGGTGGTTAAAAAGCTCCGCGGTGGCAAGGCTCCGGGGGTGGATGAGATTCGTCCTGAGTTCCTTAGGGCTCTGGATGTTGTGGGGTTGTGTTGGCTTACGCGACTCTGCAATATCGCGTGGACATCGGGGGCAGTTCCCTTGGATTGGCAGACTGGGGTGGTGGTTCCCCTATTCAAAAAGGGGGACCGTAGGGTGTGTTCCAACTATAGAGGGATCACACTCTTAAGCCTCCCTGGTAAGGTCTATTCAGGGGTTCTGGAGAGGAGGGTCCGTCGGATAGTCGAACCTCGGATTCAGGAGGAGCAGTGTGGTTTTCGTCCTGGTCGTGGAACACTAGACCAGCTCTACACCCTCAACAGGGTCCTGGAGGGTGCGTGGGAGTTTGCCCAACCAGTTTACATGTGCTTTGTAGACTTGGAAAAGGCATTCGACCGCGTCCCTCGGGGGGTTCTGTGGCGGGTACTCCGGGAGTATGGGGTACCAGGCCCATTGATATGGGCTGTTAGGTCCCTGTACGACCGGTGTCAGAGCTTGGTCCGCATTGCCGGCAGTAAGTCAGGCTCGTTTCCGGTGAGAGTTGGACTCCGCCAAGGTTGCCCTTTGTCACCGATTCTGTTTATAACTTTTATGGACAGAATTTCTAGGCGCAGCCAAGGTGTTGAGAGGATCCGTTTTGGTGGCCTTAGAATCGCTTCTCTGTTTTTTGCAGATGATGTGGTCCTGTTGGCTTCATCAGCTCGTGATCTACAGCTATCGCTGGAGCGGTTTGCAGCTGAATGTGATGCGGCCGGGATGAGGATCAGTTCCTCCAAGTCCGAGGCCATGGTCTTGAGCCGGAAAAAGGTAGCGTGCCCTCTCCGGGTCGGGGAGGAGGTCCTTACCCAAGTGGAGGAGTTTAAGTATCTCGGGATCTTGTTCACGAATGAGGGAAAACTGGAGCGTGAGATCGATAGGCGGATAGGTGCAGCGTCCGCAGTGAAGCGGGCGCTGTACCGGTCTGTCGTGGTGAAGAGAGAGCTGAGTCAAAAGGCAAAGCTCTCAATTTACCGATCGATCTACGTTCCCACCCTCATCTATGGTCATGAGCTTTGGGTTATGACCGAAAGAACAAGATCTCGGATACAAGCGGCTGAAATGAGTTTTCTCCGCAGGGTGGCTGGACTCTCCCTTAGAGATAGGGTGAGAAGCTCAGTCATCCGGGAGGGACTCGGAGTAGAGCCGCTGCTTCTCCACATCGAGAGGAGCCAGTTGAGGTGGCTCGGGCATCTGGTTAGGATGCCTCCTGGACGCCTCCCTGGTGAGGTGTTCCGGGCATGTCCCACCGGGAGGAGACCCAGAGGAAGACCCAGGATACGCTGGAGGGACTATGTTTCTCGGCTGGCCTGGGAACGCCTTGGGATTCCCCCAGAGGAGCTGCTCCAAGTGGCTGGGGAGAGGGAAGTCTGGGCCTCCCTACTTAGGCTGCTACCCCCGCGACCCCACCCCGGATAAGCGGAAGAAAATGGATGGATGGATGGATGGGCCTCAAACATTAGACTTTTTAGATATTGGCTCGAAACAAGTGATCTCTCTTCTCCGGCTTGGGTTATTATGGAAGCTAATTCAGCAAAACCTCTTTCTTTGGCAGCTCTACTACACTCACCGCTACAATCCTTAACTAAACCCTATACTTCCAACAAACTAGTGGAAGGATCCTTAAGAGTGTGGAAACAATTCAAATGACACGTTGGTCTACAATCCATTTCTGTACACGCTCCCATACACTCAAATCATGCCTTTCCACAGTCTCTTTCAGATGATGTCTTCTTGTCATGGCGGAGAAGGGGGTCTCTCAACTTTTCGGGATATGTATATGGACAACACCTTCTCCTCGTTCCAACAAATCTCAGAGAGGTTTGATATCCCTCACCACCAATTCTTTAGGTATCTACAAGTACGTCGCTTTGTTAATTCCACATACCCAAATTTCCCCAACCTCCCCTTGAGCACAACTCTTGATGACTTCTTAAAACCCCAGGTTAAATTGAAGGGGACTGTCGCCCTTATTTACAATCAAATTATGACCCTTCGCCCCGAAACCCTTAACTCTATCAAATTTCTCTGGGAGGAGGATCTCGGTCAGACCTTCTCAGAAGATCTCTGGTCGCAAATTTTAGCATCTGTGCATAAATCTTCGATCTGTGCTAGGCACAGTTTGATTCAATGCAAACTCGTGTATTGTATCTACTACACTAAAGTGCGCTTGGCCAAGTTTTATGATAGTGTTTCTCCTGCCTGTGATAGGTGCCAACATTCTCCTGCTAACCTAATACACACTATTTTTCACACACTATATTCGGGCCGGCCGTGGTGTAGTGGTAATGGCAGTCGTCTCCCGATCGGAAAGTTGGCGGTTCGACTCCCGGGACCCGCACCATGTGTCGTTGTGTCCTTGGGCAAGACACTTAACCCTGAGTTGCTCCCGGTAGGACTGGAAAGCACCTTGCATGGTAGTCTGCCGCCACCGGTTTATGAATGTGTGTAGCATTCAATATATGTGTAGCACTTTGAGATTTTCAGTAATGAAAAGTGCGTTATAAATTGAATTAATTATTATTATTATTAAGAAAGTTAATTCTCAATAGTCCAGGTATCAAATCCGCTCATTCTCAATCAGTTCATCTGGACAGTTTCTTTTTAGCAGAAACGTTTCACCCTCACTCCAGAGGGCTTCCTCAGTCAGAGTAGTCCAAAGCACACTGAAGTTAACCCACCAAGTAAGCAACTTATGTGGACCAACCAGTTTGCTGTAGCCAAGATGGTTTCTGGGGGCGTGTCCCTCGTCGACTCCTCCCAGGCAGGCAGACATGTCCAAAGTGGTTCAAGACAAGAAAGTTAATTCTCAATAGTCCAGGTATCAAATCCGCTCATTCTCAATCAGTTCATCTGGACAGTTTCTTTTTAGCAGAAACGTTTCACCCTCACTCCAGAGGGCTTCCTCAGTCAGAGTAGTCCAAAGCACACTGAAGTTAACCCACCAAGTAAGCAACTTATGTGGACCAACCAGTTTGCTGTAGCCAAGATGGTTTCTGGGGGCGTGTCCCTCGTCGACTCCTCCCAGGCAGGCAGACATGTCCAAAGTGGTTCAAGACAAGAAAGTTAATTCTCAGGGCGGCCGTGGTGTAGTGGTAATGGCAGTCGACCCCTGATCGGAAGGTTGGAGGTTCGAATCCCGCATCCGCCCACCATGTGTCGTTGTGTCCCTGGGCAAGACACTTAACCCCAAGTTGCTCCCGGTAGGTCTGGATGGCGCCTTGCAAGGCAGGCTACCACTACCGGTGTATGAATGTCTGAATGAATGGGTGGATGGTTGGTATTGTAAAGCGCTTTGGGGCTCCTCACAGGGGGCTGGAAAGCGCTATATAAATAAGCTCCATTTACCATTTACCAAATAGTCCAGGTATCAAATCCGCTCATTCTCAATCAGTTCATCTGGACAGTTTCTTTTTAGCAGAAACGTTTCACCCTCACTCCAGAGGGCTTCCTCAGTCAGAGTAGTCCAAAGCACACTGAAGTTAACCCACCAAGTAAGCAACTTATGTGGACCAACCAGTTTGCTGTAGCCAAGATGGTTTCTGGGGGCGTGTCCCTCGTCGACTCCTCCCAGGCAGGCAGACATGTCCAAAGTGGTTCAAGACAAGAAAGTTAATTCTCAATAGTCCAGGTATCAAATCCGCTCATTCTCAATCAGTTCATCTGGACAGTTTCTTTTTAGCAGAAACGTTTCACCCTCACTCCAGAGGGCTTCCTCAGTCAGAGTAGTCCAAAGCACACTGAAGTTAACCCACCAAGTAAGCAACTTATGTGGACCAACCAGTTTGCTGTAGCCAAGATGGTTTCTGGGGGCGTGTCCCTCGTCGACTCCTCCCAGGCAGGCAGACATGTCCAAAGTGGTTCAAGACAAGAAAGTTAATTCTCAATAGTCCAGGTATCAAATCCGCTCATTCTCAATCAGTTCATCTGGACAGTTTCTTTTTAGCAGAAACGTTTCACCCTCACTCCAGAGGGCTTCCTCAGTCAGAGTAGTCCAAAGCACACTGAAGTTAACCCACCAAGTAAGCAACTTATGTGGACCAACCAGTTTGCTGTAGCCAAGATGGTTTCTGGGGGCGTGTCCCTCGTCGACTCCTCCCAGGCAGGCAGACATGTCCAAAGTGGTTCAAGACAAGAAAGTTAATTCTCAATAGTCCAGGTATCAAATCCGCTCATTCTCAATCAGTTCATCTGGACAGTTTCTTTTTAGCAGAAACGTTTCACCCTCACTCCAGAGGGCTTCCTCAGTCAGAGTAGTCCAAAGCACACTGAAGTTAACCCACCAAGTAAGCAACTTATGTGGACCAACCAGTTTGCTGTAGCCAAGATGGTTTCTGGGGGTGTGTCCCTCGTCGACTCCTCCCAGGCAGGCAGACATGTCCAAAGTGGTTCAAGACAAGAAAGTTAATTCTCAATAGTCCAGGTATCAAATCCGCTCATTCTCAATCAGTTCATCTGGACAGTTTCTTTTTAGCAGAAACGTTTCACCCTCACTCCAGAGGGCTTCCTCAGTCAGAGTAGTCCAAAGCACACTGAAGTTAACCCACCAAGTAAGCAACTTATGTGGACCAACCAGTTTGCTGTAGCCAAGATGGTTTCTGGGGGCGTGTCCCTCGTCGACTCCTCCCAGGCAGGCAGACATGTCCAAAGTGGTTCAAGACAAGAAAGTTAATTCTCAATAGTCCAGGTATCAAATCCGCTCATTCTCAATCAGTTCATCTGGACAGTTTCTTTTTAGCAGAAACGTTTCACCCTCACTCCAGAGGGCTTCCTCAGTCAGAGTAGTCCAAAGCACACTGAAGTTAACCCACCAAGTAAGCAACTTATGTGGACCAACCAGTTTGCTGTAGCCAAGATGGTTTCTGGGGGCGTGTCCCTCGTCGACTCCTCCCAGGCAGGCAGACATGTCCAAAGTGGTTCAAGACAAGAAAGTTAATTCTCAATAGTCCAGGTATCAAATCCGCTCATTCTCAATCAGTTCATCTGGACAGTTTCTTTTTAGCAGAAACGTTTCACCCTCACTCCAGAGGGCTTCCTCAGTCAGAGTAGTCCAAAGCACACTGAAGTTAACCCACCAAGTAAGCAACTTATGTGGACCAACCAGTTTGCTGTAGCCAAGATGGTTTCTGGGGGCGTGTCCCTCGTCGACTCCTCCCAGGCAGGCAGACATGTCCAAAGTGGTTCAAGACAAGAAAGTTAATTCTCAATAGTCCAGGTATCAAATCCGCTCATTCTCAATCAGTTCATCTGGACAGTTTCTTTTTAGCAGAAACGTTTCACCCTCACTCCAGAGGGCTTCCTCAGTCAGAGTAGTCCAAAGCACACTGAAGTTAACCCACCAAGTAAGCAACTTATGTGGACCAACCAGTTTGCTGTAGCCAAGATGGTTTCTGGGGGCGTGTCCCTCGTCGACTCCTCCCAGGCAGGCAGACATGTCCAAAGTGGTTCAAGACAAGAAAGTTAATTCTCAATAGTCCAGGTATCAAATCCGCTCATTCTCAATCAGTTCATCTGGACAGTTTCTTTTTAGCAGAAACGTTTCACCCTCACTCCAGAGGGCTTCCTCAGTCAGAGTAGTCCAAAGCACACTGAAGTTAACCCACCAAGTAAGCAACTTATGTGGACCAACCAGTTTGCTGTAGCCAAGATGGTTTCTGGGGGCGTGTCCCTCGTCGACTCCTCCCAGGCAGGCAGACATGTCCAAAGTGGTTCATTAACTTTCTTGTCTTGAACCACTTTGGACATGTCTGCCTGCCTGGGAGGAGTCGACGAGGGACACGCCCCCAGAAACCATCTTGGCTACAGCAAACTGGTTGGTCCACATAAGTTGCTTACTTGGTGGGTTAACTTCAGTGTGCTTTGGACTACTCTGACTGAGGAAGCCCTCTGGAGTGAGGGTGAAACGTTTCTGCTAAAAAGAAACTGTCCAGATGAACTGATTGAGAATGAGCGGATTTGATACCTGGACTATTGAGAATTAACTTTCTTGTCTTGAACCACTTTGGACATGTCTGCCTGCCTGGGAGGAGTCGACGAGGGACACGCCCCCAGAAACCATCTTGGCTACAGCAAACTGGTTGGTCCACATAAGTTGCTTACTTGGTGGGTTAACTTCAGTGTGCTTTGGACTACTCTGACTGAGGAAGCCCTCTGGAGTGAGGGTGAAACGTTTCTGCTAAAAAGAAACTGTCCAGATGAACTGATTGAGAATGAGCGGATTTGATACCTGGACTATTGAGAATTAACTTTCTTGTCTTGAACCACTTTGGACATGTCTGCCTGCCTGGGAGGAGTCGACGAGGGACACGCCCCCAGAAACCATCTTGGCTACAGCAAACTGGTTGGTCCACATAAGTTGCTTACTTGGTGGGTTAACTTCAGTGTGCTTTGGACTACTCTGACTGAGGAAGCCCTCTGGAGTGAGGGTGAAACGTTTCTGCTAAAAAGAAACTGTCCAGATGAACTGATTGAGAATGAGCGGATTTGATACCTGGACTATTGAGAATTAACTTTCTTGTCTTGAACCACTTTGGACATGTCTGCCTGCCTGGGAGGAGTCGACGAGGGACACGCCCCCAGAAACCATCTTGGCTACAGCAAACTGGTTGGTCCACATAAGTTGCTTACTTGGTGGGTTAACTTCAGTGTGCTTTGGACTACTCTGACTGAGGAAGCCCTCTGGAGTGAGGGTGAAACGTTTCTGCTAAAAAGAAACTGTCCAGATGAACTGATTGAGAATGAGCGGATTTGATACCTGGACTATTGAGAATTAACTTTCTTGTCTTGAACCACTTTGGACATGTCTGCCTGCCTGGGAGGAGTCGACGAGGGACACGCCCCCAGAAACCATCTTGGCTACAGCAAACTGGTTGGTCCACATAAGTTGCTTACTTGGTGGGTTAACTTCAGTGTGCTTTGGACTACTCTGACTGAGGAAGCCCTCTGGAGTGAGGGTGAAACGTTTCTGCTAAAAAGAAACTGTCCAGATGAACTGATTGAGAATGAGCGGATTTGATACCTGGACTATTGAGAATTAACTTTCTTGTCTTGAACCACTTTGGACATGTCTGCCTGCCTGGGAGGAGTCGACGAGGGACACGCCCCCAGAAACCATCTTGGCTACAGCAAACTGGTTGGTCCACATAAGTTGCTTACTTGGTGGGTTAACTTCAGTGTGCTTTGGACTACTCTGACTGAGGAAGCCCTCTGGAGTGAGGGTGAAACGTTTCTGCTAAAAAGAAACTGTCCAGATGAACTGATTGAGAATGAGCGGATTTGATACCTGGACTATTGAGAATTAACTTTCTTGTCTTGAACCACTTTGGACATGTCTGCCTGCCTGGGAGGAGTCGACGAGGGACACGCCCCCAGAAACCATCTTGGCTACAGCAAACTGGTTGGTCCACATAAGTTGCTTACTTGGTGGGTTAACTTCAGTGTGCTTTGGACTACTCTGACTGAGGAAGCCCTCTGGAGTGAGGGTGAAACGTTTCTGCTAAAAAGAAACTGTCCAGATGAACTGATTGAGAATGAGCGGATTTGATACCTGGACTATTGAGAATTAACTTTCTTGTCTTGAACCACTTTGGACATGTCTGCCTGCCTGGGAGGAGTCGACGAGGGACACGCCCCCAGAAACCATCTTGGCTACAGCAAACTGGTTGGTCCACATAAGTTGCTTACTTGGTGGGTTAACTTCAGTGTGCTTTGGACTACTCTGACTGAGGAAGCCCTCTGGAGTGAGGGTGAAACGTTTCTGCTAAAAAGAAACTGTCCAGATGAACTGATTGAGAATGAGCGGATTTGATACCTGGACTATTGAGAATTAACTTTCTTGTCTTGAACCACTTTGGACATGTCTGCCTGCCTGGGAGGAGTCGACGAGGGACACGCCCCCAGAAACCATCTTGGCTACAGCAAACTGGTTGGTCCACATAAGTTGCTTACTTGGTGGGTTAACTTCAGTGTGCTTTGGACTACTCTGACTGAGGAAGCCCTCTGGAGTGAGGGTGAAACGTTTCTGCTAAAAAGAAACTGTCCAGATGAACTGATTGAGAATGAGCGGATTTGATACCTGGACTATTGAGAATTAACTTTCTTGTCTTGAACCACTTTGGACATGTCTGCCTGCCTGGGAGGAGTCGACGAGGGACACGCCCCCAGAAACCATCTTGGCTACAGCAAACTGGTTGGTCCACATAAGTTGCTTACTTGGTGGGTTAACTTCAGTGTGCTTTGGACTACTCTGACTGAGGAAGCCCTCTGGAGTGAGGGTGAAACGTTTCTGCTAAAAAGAAACTGTCCAGATGAACTGATTGAGAATGAGCGGATTTGATACCTGGACTATTGAGAATTAACTTTCTTGTCTTGAACCACTTTGGACATGTCTGCCTGCCTGGGAGGAGTCGACGAGGGACACGCCCCCAGAAACCATCTTGGCTACAGCAAACTGGTTGGTCCACATAAGTTGCTTACTTGGTGGGTTAACTTCAGTGTGCTTTGGACTACTCTGACTGAGGAAGCCCTCTGGAGTGAGGGTGAAACGTTTCTGCTAAAAAGAAACTGTCCAGATGAACTGATTGAGAATGAGCGGATTATTATTATTATTATTATTATTTGGCTGTGTCCCCAGCTCCATCAATATTGGCCAAATGTCTTTGATATACTATCAAACATTTTTGACAGAAAATTAGATACAGATCCATTAACTGCTTTGTTCGGAATCACCCCTCTGCGGTCCACCCTGACTTCCTCACAAAATCCTCTCTCGCCTTCCTGACCTTTTTGGCACGAAGGGTAATTATTACAAAATGGAGGTCCTCAACCCCCTTCACATACCCATTGGATTAGAGATGTGTTATACCTTGTCAAACTTGAAAAAATCTGTTTCACCTTGAGGGGTCTCTCTGCTAAGTTCTTAGGATTGTGGGGCCCTCTGTTAAAAACCCTTAAAAGGATGAACTTCCCTAACATCCCAGACTGCTGGTGGAGGGATCTGTTTGTTTATTTGCTCGCAGCTGGTGCACTTTCCAATTGTCACTACATGTATATCATCTCTTTCTTATTTCTTTCTTTTTTATCTTCTGAAGCCATCTTGATGGCTCTTATGACGGGGCTCTCCTCTGGCGCCTGAACCCCCCTTCCTTCCCTCCCCCCTCCCCTCTCCCATCCTTTGTGGCATTTTTATTTTTTTTATTTATTTTTTTTACCTTATTTTCTTTTATTTATTTATGTATTTATTTATTATTATTATTACTATTATTATTTTTACTGTAATTATTATTATTTATTTATTTTAGGATGGTTGGTTTTTGAAGTTTAAATGATCGTATATTTTCTCTCTTTGGAGTTCGAATGTTTGTACACTTATTCTCAATTGATACATTGCTAAAGTTGCTTTTTCAATCTATTTTTGTATTGTACTTTGCAAAAAATTCAAAATAAACTAGGGGAAAAAAAGAAAAATAGAAAAGAATAAAACAATACCAGAAGGGGACCAACCCCTGTAGGGTCGTCAAAGCCTCTCCCAGCATCGAACTACCTGTTTAAACACCCCGCTATGTAACGGTAAGACGAAAACCGGACTACCGATCTCACCAGGTCAAAACCTACGTTAAAACAGTCCAACAGTCAGTGTGCAGCTAAAAACTACTAAGCCCTCCATGGGCAAACCAAACACAAGCTCCTAGGTTTAATAGAGCTAAACACGAGCATGCACCTGCTCACAGCACACATAACTCCCTCAGGAGTGACAACCAAGATGCGAGGGGTGGGCGGAGAAGCACATCCTCCAAACCTCCGCACCCTGCAACAGATCTCGGCAACCAGCCTATTTATAGGCGGGCTCAAAAGCGCAGTCCAATACAGTGAACTAATCAAGACTGATCACATTCAGGCTTTCAAAAGTGCTTTTAACAGTGCGGCCAGGTTGACAGTCGACATAAACAAAACATACTGGGGCTTAAAGGTATTGTGACATGATGTTGTAAATTTGCATATTTGTCAGAACATATATATCTTATATCATTCAGCTCTGTTGGTTTTTGCAAAATAAATTATAAATATATTAAAATTTCATTCCAAGTTATGGTAGTTTTTTCTCTGGGACGTCCCTAAAAATCTGCTCATTTCCGCAAAACGCTCCAACGGGAAGGCACGCTCCAACGCGCATTTAAATAATAATGGCGGAGCATGTCCAATCGCGTCTGAGATATATCATTTTAAGATTGTAAATCATCCAAAACTCTCATTAATAGACCCTCCCCGAATAAAAAGAAACTACAGATGTTACCTGATCGCGCCGACATAATTTAAAAATACATAAATAGAACTTCGTGTTGACTGGTATCTAGGCTAATTTTGTTAGCAGCCATCGGCCGACAGCCTCGGCCACGTCTGAAATATATCATTTTAAGACTGTAAATCATCCAAAACTCTCATTAATAGATACTCCCCGAATAAAAACAAACTACAGATGTTACCTGATCGCGCCGACATAATTTAAAAATACATAAATAGTGCTTCGTGTTGACTGGTATCTAGGCTAATTTTGTTAGCAGCCATCGGCCGACAGCCTCGGTCACGTCTGAAATATATCATTTTAAGACTGTAATTTATCATCCAAAACTCTCATTAATAGACTCTCCCCAAATAAAAACAAACTACAGATGTTACCTGATCGCGCCGACATAATTTAAAAATACATAAATAGCGCTTCGTGTTGACTGGTATCAAGGCTAATTTTGTTAGCAGCCATCGGCCGACAGTCCGGTCACGTCTGAAATATATAATTTTAAGACTGTAAATCATCCAAAACTCTCATTAATAGACTCTCCCCGAATAAAAACAAACTACAGATGTTACCTGATCGCGCCAACATAATTTAAAAATACATAAATAGCGCTTCGTGTTGACTGGTATCTAGGCTAATTTTGTTAGCAGCCATCGGCCGACAGTCCGGTCACGTCTGAAATATATCATTTTAAGACTGTAAATCATCCAAAACTCTCATTAATAGACTCTCCCCGAATAAAAACAAACTACAGATGTTACCTGATCGCGCAGACATAATTTAAAAATACATACATAGCAACGTGGCCTGTATCTCGGCTATTGTGTTAGCTATCTGATTCGGCTAGCTTGTTAGCAGCGAACCTAAAGAATTTGCCGTGATAATTGGCTTTATACACTCACAGTGTATAAAGTAAAACAACATGAACTCACGTAAAATATATAGTTTATAATCTAAAACACTACACACCTCAGATTATGTTTACACAAAGACTTACTCAACTCCTGGACAGTCTTCCGATGGTCCCTGCGTTGTTTTGACGTGGTAGCTGTGGGACTTTCTTCTGTAGATTTTCTTTTAAAAATAGTAGGAATAGCATCCGGTTTTAAAAGTCTTCTGAATCTTACTGGTAATCCTAAAGATTCTTTTATACCAGGTCTTTCCTGAAAACAATCGGCAGTGAAATGGTCGCTGCAGACATACGACTCCTGGAACCCACTGGTCCTTGTCTTGTCCATTCTTGTCGAAGTTTCTCATCTTTTGGAAATTTGTGAAGGCTCACTTGTTCACTGCTGATATTACAACACCCAAACGCGCTACAACGTGACGGCATTTTTCAAGTTACACAAATAAAAGCAAGTAAAAAGAGGCGATCCTTCAGGAAATGAATGAGTATGGCAAGCAGTTAACACACCAAACAAACGGGCAAGGCTCTGCCTTCTTCCCGTTGTCACGTCACTGATGACTGGTGATGACGTATTGCGGAAATGCGAGGAATTTTAGGGGCGTATCCCAGAGAAAAAATTACCATAATTTAGAATAAAATTTTAATATATTTATAATTTATTTTGCAAAAACGAACAGAGCTCAATGATATAAGATATACGTATATGTTCTGACAAATATGCAAATTTCCAACATCATGTCACAATACCTTTAAATAATAATAATAATAATAATAATCTCCCGTTTACAGCTTGTACAGAACTCTGCCGCGCGCTTTTTGACCAACACACGAAAATATGAACACATCACTCCTGTCCTGTCCTCTCTACACTGGCTCCCAGTTCAGTTCAGGATACAGTTCAAGTTGCTGCTGTTTGTTTTCAAAGCTCTGAATGGACTTGCTCCCCTCTACATCTCAGAACTTCTGAAAGTCCATCAGCCTGGCAGGGACCTACGATCTGCCAGTCAACACCTGCTGGAGGTGCCTCGCTCGAGGTACAAGCAATGGGGAGACCGGTCATTTTCTGTTGCCGGCCCAAAAGCCTGGAACAGCCTCCCCCTTGAGCTGCGTGCCACCTCTGATCTGACTCTGTTCAAAACCAAACTGAAGACCCACTTGTTCAAAAAAGCTTTCAGTGTGTAACTTTTATTATTTTGTATTTTAGTATGTAGCATCTTTATTTCAATTGCATTTTTATTTCCACTTGTTCAAAAAAGCTTTCTGTGTGTAACTTTTATTACTTGTGTTATTTTAGTATGTAGCATTTTTTATTTCCATTGCCTTCTTTTATCGCTGTGGTTTCTTATTCTATTTTCATTGATCTATTGTTCCCGTTTATTCTTCTTTTTATCCTGTTAAGCACCTTGGTCAATGCAAGGCATTGTGGAAGGTGCTATACAAATAAAGTTTATTATTATTATTATTATTATTATAAATAATAATTTGCCCTGGCACATAATAGCAACTAATTGTAAAGTGATAGATTACTGTCATTTTCTTCCTTAACTTTGGTAGTAAATGTAGTTTTATAACAATGACTGGATACATCAATTTGCTTCTTGCCTCAATAAAAGCACTGACCTACTTGTTATTTAAATCTAACCCAAGACAAAAAGTTTAATTGTTCCCACACATAACACTTCTAATGGCAAACGAAAAACCTGAAAACAGAACTGTTCCTCTTTCTTGTTTCTTGTCCTCTGCGTGTTCACGGAGCACAGAGGACGAGAAACTATTTTTTAAATAAAGCTGATTTGACCATTAAAGTGCATTTATTAAGAAAACGTTAGACTGAGACACACCTTTGCTATAATTTCAAGCTAAAAAATAATTGTTTAGGTGATTTCTTGTTAAATTTCGGAGGATCAAGCCGCGTTCCTCTTTCCTGTTTCTTTTTACAGACATGACAAAAAGCCTCGGCCAGCTGTAGGTGCGAACGCACACTGACTGACAATATGACGTCATTGATTTAGCTATGGTCCTACTCGAACATAAAATAAGAAAATATAAATAAATTCAGACTTTTTTTAGCTGCTAGAACGAGAGAAATATAGTTGTGTAGGTTTTAAAAAATTAATACCTCGTCAGATGACGTTTATTACTTTTTAATACTTTTTAATAGCCGTAATTTGTGTTAATTTTATTTACTACCTTTAATACCTTTTACAACCTCGCGGATACCCTGGTTCTCAATCAGCCTCACATGCATGTTTTTGGTCTGTGGGAAGAAACCAAAGTACCCTGAGAAAACCCACGCAAACTCCACCCAGAAAGTTCCCAGGCTGGAATTTGAACTGGGGTGACTTGCTCGCTGAGAGGCAGCAGATCTCTACCAACTGCGTCACCGTGCTGCCCGCCTCAAAAGGTTGTGCAACAAAATATTAAAATAAGAGAACTAATAATTTTCAGTCAAGGCCAGTTTCATTAGCTTTTTCAATATTAGTGTTTCCCCTACCATTATATAGGTGGGGCGCCCCGCCCCGCCAACAGAACCGAGCGCCCCGCCTACCCAACGCTCCAACCACCTGTCAGCACTGACGTAATGTTAGCAGCTCGCAATGCAGGTGCACTAGCTGAAAACCTAAAAAGCAGCCTCTTAATAATAAATAATAATAATAATGAATTTAATTTTTTAACGCACTTTTCATGAACAAAAATCTCAAAGTGCTACAAAATCAAAATAAAACAAGTGATAAACAAGTAAAATCAATAATAATATCAACTAAGATCAAAAATAAAATCATGAGGAGACAGAGTATGCTCGCTTAAAAAGAAAGGTCTTCAAGCCACTTTTAAAGTCAACCAGTGACTGTGGAGCTCTCAGACAGTCAGGGAGGGAGTTCCACAGGCGGGGGGCAGCATGGTCCTTAATTTGGTTCTCGGAATGTGAAGTAGATTACTGTTCT
>JBBPBX010081071.1:0-16029 GCA_038048925.1 Garcialebias charrua | reverse complement strand
CTTGAGCAATCTGCAGCCCAAGGAATAGGGTGGTGGCGATTCAACGCCCTCGTGACCTCTGAAGATTGCAGCTTTCAACAAAGATCTAACGGGAACAGAAAGCAGAGGGTTAAATCGATTCAGAAAGACTGACACAGTTTTTTTAAACTTTACAGGTGTTTCTATTTTGCATTATTGAATCATCAATATTTCAAACTTTAAATTTTAAATCACACATTTTAAAGATCACACACTTAGGATTAGATATTAGATTTCACCTTTAAAATTAAATTAGTGACTATTTCTTATCTTAGATTTAATTTAGTTGTCTGCTACACTTTAACTTTTAACCTTTATCAATTAAACTTACTTCTATTCTAAAATTAGAAATCAACAGAACAACACATACTTCAATTCATTACCAGGTCTAACGTTCAAGGGTTTGGAGTTAAATTTTTCAATTTCAGCGTTTAAATCATAAAATATTAGGGGTTTTTGACCACTTTCTTATTTCTGGTTCAAAATTCAATGGGAGAGTGATTTATTCATTTTGAGGATGTATTTTTTACAGGTGCGGTTCCAGTGATTTCCTATGTAAATAAAAAAGAAAGCGGAAAAAAGAAGATTTTGTAAACTGTGCATGCGTTTGGTGGTTGGGTTTCAACACTGCTTTTCATGTGTATTTACCTTTTCAGGTTCTGCAGATTTAACTGAGAAGGGGGTAATTTGTGTTTCTGTTGTGTTTCATCACATTTCAGGGTTCAAAGTTTGACACTGTAGAGGATTTCGAACTAGATCAAGCATGGCTGAGGGGCAGAAGAGGCTAATGGTGGCTGCAGGTGTGGGGTCATTGATTATCGTTTCCATCATTCTGTTGTTGGAGTATTTCTGTGTGATACCAGGTCATCCGAGCTGTCATCCCGTACCTCATCAGAGGGGCAAGAGAGATGTCCTCATGCAGGGGGCATGGACGCAGGTACAGGATGCTGGTCATCTATCGATGAATTTTTCTGAAGTCTTTCAGAGGAACTCTTGGTACAGGTATGCGCAGTTCTTGGCCAGAAGCCGCCACAGGTCTGAGTCTTACATCTGTACCCCACTTCCTGTTGCGGAATCACAGCTGCCATTGAAGATTAAACCTCTTGACCGGATGTTGTCATTTTGTGTTCTGCAGATTAGCTCCAGAGGATTCTACATGGAGCACCTGCAATGTCAGCCTAAGTGGTGCAAATTGAGTACATTATCACACCCGATGGTGTTAGCTCAATTTGTAGAATGGCCATCCAGTGGACAGTTTCCTGTCTGTGTGCACCGCGTCCATCATCAGGACTCATATCAGGTGGTAGTGGGGTCACTCCCTGAGGAGAGGTGCCGAGCGGTGTACCATCCGGGAAGGGAGTTCAGGAGTGTGCCTAGCAGCAATGGTACGTATCCGGTTGAGGCCTTGGCCTGGCTGTGTGGACATCAGGTATTCCTGACCTTGCCAGCGAACTGGACTGGGTGCTGTGCACCGGTTGCGGTTACAGAGGGGTCGTACCTGGTGTCTTTGAGTAACGGTTCTCACTATGTGGGACGGTCAAAGACTTCTGACGTCAGTCAGCTCGAGTCTTCTTGGGGTTCAGAGGTCCCAGTGGAATGGAAGCGTAGCTTCTTCCCGGGATCGAAGGTCGGGGACCACCTGTTGCACATGGAAGCTTTAGATTACCAATTTGGGATGTTCATTTATGAGTCGGTACAGGCGTTAGGGACCACCTCTGCAGAGCGGTGGGCCATGTATGTTGTGTCTTTACATCATAGATTGCTGTTGGATTTGTTTAAGGCATCTGTTAATGGAGTGTGTGAGATGATTGATAATAACACCTGCTGTACCTTTATACCTGATGCGTCTGTTTCAGATCCACAGGTCAGGGTGACAGAGGCCCTGCGCCATCTGAGAGAGCTTCAGGAGCATCATACGGAGGTGGCGCATACAGGGCTGTGGCATGCACTGTCTTGGTTCACGAGAGGGTCATGGCCTCAGGTGATGGTCAAGCTCTTGGCCTTGCCGCTGGGAGTTTTTCTGCTGTTCTGCCTATTTATGGGGTGTGTGACACCTTGTGCACGGGTGAAGATCTTGAAAATGATTGCTCCTAAGGAGGTGGATGATGTTGGGACGGTGTTTCCCCTGGTGCAGGCGGGGTGCAGGCCATCGCCTGCTGCACAAACTCACCTGTATTTGGCAGAGAGCAGATACCTGTAGTGGCTGGGTGGTGTTTGGAGATGGAATGGAGAGGTGTGCATTTGTCCTAATGACGTTAATTCTTAGATGGTTTTGTTGATTAATAATGGGGTCAGTTTGGGATGTGAATGGTGTGATTGGATTTTGACCTGGAGGGTTGATTTTGGAGTCAGAGTGAGGCCAGACGCAGTTCTCTGCCGGAAGAGAGGGATCACATGTATTTGGCCGAGTCCAGATGCCTGTGGAGTTGATGAGGGGTCAGGCAGAGCACTCCAAGGATGGGGTTAAAGGGATGATTACATTTATCCTCTTATGTCTTGATGGTGTGATTTGTGGATTGTGATTATTGTTTTGGTGTGGGGTTATTGAGTAGCTTTGGAGTCAGATGGAGGTTGCGTTAGATTTGGTTGATTTTTTTTTGTTTTTGGGTGATTTTCTTTGGTGTGTTGTATTTTTCTTGTGGTGTTGAGGTGGGGGTCCTCTTCGGGGGATCCGGCTGGTGGCGTGCAGGTTGTTTTGACCTATTAAAATAGGTCAAGAGAGGGAGTGAAGGGAAATACACACGTTTAGAAGTTCTGTATGTTAATCTCATTTGAAACTAATACACTACTGTATATGATTAATACATAAGTGCTCTATAATCAAGGTATTCACAACTGTTTTACATATGTTTATGCAATTAGACAACATTATAAGACATACTTTTAGATCTAACAAACAGGATGTTCAAATGCAGATAACATGTTAACACTGGCAAACCCAGGGGAAAAAAAAAACACTAGAACTGCCATGAGTTTGTCAAAATGACAATTCTTCCATTAGGTGTCATGAGCCTGGGGGTGGATATCTTTGTTTTTGGGTAAACATCCCCTCCTGAGAATCTTCTCCCAGCATAATCTTCTCCAGTAGGTCAAAACAAAAGATCCCCCTCACACAAAGAACATTCATTTACATACATCCCCCACAAATTAACCACACATTCCAACAGCATTTCCAACTTGCTTCTACAGAGAGAGAGAGTTGTTTTCACCAGAGACTGCTCTGTAGGTGGGGGGGGGTTCTTACAAGCTTTGATCAAAAATAATGTTACACTGAATTTTATTTTTTTATTTTTTTTCATTCAACCTTTATTTAGTCAGGTAAATCTTATTGAGCCTCGAGGCCAATGAAACACATACATTAAACAATAAACAATAGAAAAGTAGCAAAAACATCCATCCATCCATCCATCCATCCATCCATCTTCTTCCGCTTATCCGGGGTCGGGTCGCGGGGGTAGCAGCCTAAGTAGGGAGGCCCAGACTTCCCTCTCCCCAGCCACTTGGTGCAGCTCCTCCAGGGGAATCCCAAGGCGTTCCCAGGCCAGCCGAGAAACATAGTCCCTCCAGCGCGTCCTGGGTCTTCCTCTGGGTCTCCTCCCGGTGGGACATGCCCGGAACACCTCCCCAGGGAGGCGTCCAGGAGGCATCCTAACCAGATGCCCGAGCCACCTCAACTGGCTCCTCTCGATGTGGAGAAGCAGCGGCTCTACTCCGAGTCCCTCCCGGATGACTGAGCTTCTCACCCTATCTCTAAGGGAGAGTCCAGACACCCTGCGGAGAAAACTCATTTCAGCCGCTTGTATCCGAGATCTTGTTCTTTCGGTCATAACCCAAAGCTCATGACCATAGATGAGGGTGGGAACGTAGATCGATCGGTAAATTGAGAGCTTTGCCTTTTGACTCAGCTCTCTCTTCACCACGACAGACCGGTACAGCGCCCGCTTCACTACGGACACTGCACCTATCCGCCTATCGATCTCACGCTCCAGTTTTCCCTCATTCGTGAACAAGATCCCGAGATACGTAAACTCCTCCACTTGGGGCAGGACCTCCTCCCCGACCCGGAGAGGGCATGCTACCCTTTTCCGGCTCAAGACCATGGCCTCGGATTTGGAGGAACTGATCCTCATCCCGGCCGTATCACACTCGGCTGCAAACCGCTCCAGTGAAAATTGTAAATCACGAACTGATGAAGCCAGTAGGACCACATCATCTGCAAAAAACAGAGAAGCGATTCTAAGGTCACCAAAACAAATCCTCTCAACACCTTGGCTGCGCCTAGAAATTCTGTCCATAAAAGTTATGAACAGAATCGGTGACAAAGGGCAACCTTGGCGGAGTCCAACTTTTACCGGAAACGAGCCTGACTTACTGCCGGCAATGCGGACCAAGCTATTTATATATATATATATATATATATATATATATATATATATATATATATATATATATATATATATATATATATATATATATATATATATACAGGTAGTCCCCGACTTACGAGCGCTCTGACCTACGAGCATCCGGACTTACGAGCTGGCAAATTTTTGGAAAAAACGCAAAAAATACTGAGTTTTTCTGTGTTTTTTCACCACAGTCCGTTAGCTAAACTTGTGGACACACGTTTCCGATCATTTTTATGCACTCATAAGCGGTTTTTCGATGAAAAACGAGTGTTTGTAGTCGCGCTAGCAAAACCGTTCCAACTTACGAGCGAAATTCCGGACTTACGAGACACGTGGCGGCCGTTCCAAATTACGAGATTTCCATGTTACGAGCGCCTCGTTGTAACGGAACTCGCTCGTAAGTCGGGGACTACCTGTATATATATAATATATATATATACTTATAAATATATATATACATATATACATATATACATATATATATATATATATATATATATATATATATATACATATACATATATATATATATATATATATATATATATATATATACATATATATATATCTATATATATACATATATATATATATATATATATATATATATATACATATATGTATATATATATATATATATATATATATATATATATATATATATATATATATATATATATATATATATCATATATATATATATATATATATCACACACTTTATGGTATTGTAGGCCATTGCATTAGGTAATACATTCAGCAATTACTTTTACTTTAATACTTTAAGTATTTTTAAAAGCAAGTACTTATTTACTTTTACTTAAGTAAAAATATTAATATGGTACTTCTACTTTTACTAGAGTATATTTTTGTCTGTTTATTTGCACTTTTACTTAAGTACAGTGTTTGAGTATTTTCTCCACCACTGGATTTACCTGACTATATAAATATGCCCCAAGGCCTCCTCCCCGCCAACAGATTGGAATGGCCTCATATACATACCAATGGCTTTAAAAATGCTAATTCAATTTGTCAGTTTGACAATCCCATGGGTTGCATAGGTAGAATTGTCATTTTGACAAAAACTGGTAGAGCTAGTGTTAAGAGGAGAATCAGGTGAGAAACAGGTGACATCCTCACATACCCCCTTCCATGGATGTCTCACAATATCCAAAAAGAGGAAAAAGGAGGAGAGCCGGAGCAGCGCCCATGGAAGAGCGAGAAGGACCCAACGTCTACGTTACCTACGCCCATGGAAGAGCGAGGAGGAACACCCGTAGAGAGGGTTTTAGGTTTTTTATTTTATTTTTCCCTTATTTTTTGCTCTCTAACGCCCATGGAAGAGCGAGGAGAACCTGTCGCAGCACCCATGGAAGAGCAAGAAGGACCCAAGGTCTACGGCACCTGCACCCATGGAAGAGCGCGGAGGAACACCCGTAGAGAGGGTTTTATTTTTTTTATTAGTTTAGTTTAGTTTAGTTTGCTTCCCAACACCCATGGAAGAGCGGGGAGAACCTGGCACAGCACCCATGGAAGAGCGCGAACAACAATGCCCACGGAGGAGCACAGAGGAACCAGGACTACTTCTCCAGTACCCATGGAAGAGCGAGGAGGGCAGCACTACGTTACCCACTGGAAGACAGGAACTCCTCCTGCTGGGTCTTCATATGATCTAAATTGAGCATTCTGTCACAATCCGGGCAAGAGCTGGATTTGCTGGAACGCCAGGGCCGGTTCTAGCTGGAATCTGGACTGACCGGCGTGGAAGGATGGACCCAAAGACCAGATGGCTCGGAGAGACAAAAATGACAATTAGTGGACTGCACTAACATCATACAGGATGAATTGCTGGTGAGGCAGCAAAAACTTACCAGGTTCCCAAAAGGGACCCTTGGTGCAGACAAAGCAGGAGCCCGTGGGAGAGCAGGTGGAGCAGACCAGCAGATCATGACACCATGGAAGGACAATGCTCAATTAACGTCATGTGCAAGGACTTTCCTCTGCAGCCTCAGCAAAACAGCTCCTCCACGTGTGAAGTCAGGAAACCAACTGCCTTCTCATGTGAAAGTCACAGAGACTAAATACTGATCACTAATGAGACAAGAGGAAGACACCTGTGGACAATTAAGAGGAGAATCAGGTGAGAAACAGGTGACATCCTCACATACCCCCCTCCATGGATGTCTCACGATATCCAAAAAGAGGAAAAAGGAGGAGAGCCGGAGCAGCGCCCATGGAAGAGCAAGAAGGACCCAAGGTCTTTGGCACCTACGCCCATGGAAGAGCGAGGAGGAACACCCGTAGAGAGGGTTTTAGGTTTTTTATTTGATTTTTCCCTTTTTTTTGCTCTCTAACGCCCATGGAAGAGCGAGGAGAACCTGTCGCAGCACCCGTGGAAGAGCAAGAAGGACCCAAGGTCTACGGCACCTGCGCCCATGGAAGAGCGCGGAGGAACACCCGTAGAGAGGGTTTTATTTTTTTTATTAGTTTTGTTTAGTTTTGTTTGCTTCCCAACACCCATGGAAGAGCGAGGAGAACCTGGCACAGCACCCATGGAAGAGCGCGAACAACAATGCCCACGGAGGAGCACAGAGGAACCAGGACTACTTCTCCAGCACCCATGGAAGAGCGAGGAGGGAAGCACTACGTTACCCACTGGAAGACAGGAACTCCTCCTGCTGGGTCTTCATATGATCTTAATTGAGCATTCTGTCACGATCCGGGCAAGAGCTGGATTCGCTGGAACGCCAGGGCCGGTTCTAGCTGGAATCTGGACCGGCCGGCGTGGAAGGATGGACCCAAAGCAGGAGGACCAGATGGCTCGGAGAGACAAAAATGACAATTAGTGGACTGCACTAACATCATACAGGATGAATTGCTGGTGAGGCAGCAAAAACTTACCAGGTCCCCAAAAGGGACCCTTGGTGCAGACAAAGCAGGAGCCCGTGGGAGAGCAGGTGGAGCAGACCAGCAGATCATGACACCATGGAAGGACAATGCTCAATTAACGTCATGTGCAAGGACTTTCCTCTGCAGCCTCAGGAAACCAACTGCCTCCTCATGTGAAAGTCACAGAGACTAAATACTGATCACTAATGAGACAAGAGGAAGACACCTGTGGACAATTAAGAGGAGAATCAGGTGAGAAACAGGTGACATCCTCACACCTACTACAGATTAGATCTGGGTGATGGTAGGAAAGCTCTGAAAATTCTGAGAGAACATTATTCTGAGTGAAGGGTGATGTATCCACCTTATTCCTGATTTGGCGCCACTACCCATAATTCATAGCAGAAGACAGTTGTTTACTTCTGCCCGCAGTCCCGCGCTGTTGTTTACAGTTGCAGAAGATGGCGAACAAACAGATTACAGACTCTTGACCAAGGCGCAAGAGCTACATATCTGCAAAAAATAGCAGTGGTCGGAGTTGACCCCTATGGGTTGGAGAAAGAAATCATGTCAGACGAAGCGGACAAGTTGTCACCAAGAAGTTACTCTGATATTGTTAATTATTTAATGATTACGAGGAGTGCCTGCAATGGAGGAGCTTCACAGCTTTAAATCCATGGATGGCTGCTTTTAACCAGTAACAGATTTGTGAAGGACGTCCAAATCTTCATGTTAATAACAGTTCTGGTGACTGGCAGAGTAAGTGATTACAATAATATACACGTAATATCCCTCGTAGCTGCAGCAGCTAAGCTAATCTGTGCTACTTCAGCTTACCTGATGTAACTTGTGCCACAGAAAAGATCGCTATTTCTCACATTACTACATTATTTATTTAGCCTATGACTGCCTTTCATACCTAAACTAGTGTTAACAAAATAAATTATTTGTAATTATTGCTCAATCACAGTATTTAACGTTTTACTGTAAATTTCACTGATATTATTTATTTTCCACTATGATCTGCCTTTGTTAATAAAGTAAGTGGTGAAAAGTTACAATTTGGTAACTCCTTTTAATCCATTTGTTAATCAATCAATCAATCCATTTTATTTATAAAGCACCCTTAATACTAAAAGCAACTTAAAGTGCTGTTCAGAATTATAAAACAATAAACTCACAAAATTAAAGCAAGCGACACAAACAAAATAAATTAATTAATTAATTAAATTAAATAGTATGGAAAAGGTATAGATTGAACAGAGATGAACCAGTTCAGGAAATGCAGTTAAAAAGATGGGTCTTGAGCCTGCTCTTAAAAAAAAAACAGGTTCTCCGAGGGTTGCAGGTTAAATATTGCTTTAAACCCTGAAACAAGAACAGCATTTTAATAGTTTTCCTACTTTGTGTTATATTTCTGTGCATGTACTCCCAGGAGATGGATCAAGCTCCACGTGGACCATACATCTGGTGTTGCTGTGAAAACATGCATTCCTAAATGTTACATGTGCTTACCTTTAGTTTGAATAAAACAGTTGCACTAAGATTCACCTTCTTTATTTCAATAATTAAGATACGCTGTTTAGTGTCTAATAATAAGAAACATTTCAAAACAGTTGAAACTGAATACAATATGAGAACTGTTGTTGATTTTATGTCTTTTAATGAAAATGATTTGACTACAGAATAAATACCAGATCAAAACACTCTTCAACAAGGAATGATGGGGCAGAGCGCAGTTTCTGAATTTAAACAAACTGGATTCAGTCATCGTCATGTGGGAACACCCGACTGAAGCAAGCAGCCAACCCCTCCGGAATCCAAGACCCAGGCGTACAGTGGGTACAGGCCTTCCTGAAAAAAAGAAATAATTCAATAGAACAAATGTAGTAATACCCAAAAGATGAACTTGTGTTATAGAATATTTTCTGTACAGACATCATCCCACTGCTTTATTCACATGAGAGTAACAGGGACCTACAATCAAAACAAACAGAAAGTTCTAGTCTGACAATGTTGCAGTGTTCATATATTATGTACTGTATATTAAATACAATGTGTGTGTATCATGCATATACAGTAAGTATATACAGTATGTATGTATATACTGTATATACAGTGTGTATACAGTATACACATACAGTGTATGCATGTACTGTTTATGTATCACACATGTATTTATAATATTTACAGACAGATTTGTCTCTGGTTTAATGACGGATCATGTTTTGAGACCTGCTGTCATTGTTGACCCGGTCTGTCTTGGAAAAAAGATGTGTAAACTGTCTCAATCATATCTAACCAGTTAAATAAAGTTTTAACTAAAATAACATAGCCAAAAAAAGTCCAGGCTCAACAAGGACCAGAACCAGCACTTTGTTGTGAGTGTTACCGTGTGGAAGTTAAGCCCGAGATACACTCATGCGTCCTCACGATATGCCTATACGCAGCGTACGTACGCTGTGGCAAAAGCGTAGCCCCACGTAGCCCCTCAGGGCACGTACGCGCAAAAGTATTTTTTTACTACGCATACGCGATGCGCGGTGTCTGAACATAAACTTCCCCGGCGCCGGACTGTTTTGTATGTTACACAAATTAAATAAATTCCCCTTCTTTATCGCTGATCGGGCCTTTTCTTTTGTTTTTTTGCCTAAAGTCAAGTAACCGCTTCTTCCTCCGTTCACTCGATGATTGAAATGAATGAATTCAGGTCCTACCTGGGTGCGGCGATGTTTTAAATATCCCTGGTGGGCTGTGTGCTGCAGGAAAAGCACTCCCTGTTATTATTTTTATTTCTGAGAGAACTTTTTACAACATATATAGTAGAAACACCGCATGAACACCGCCGCGGTCTTCAAGGCGCTACATGAGCTGGCTGTCAATCATTTCAGTAGGCGTGTCAGCAAGTAACCAATCAGCGAGCTCAGTTGAGTCCCCTCCGTGCAGCTGCTCATATTACAACAAGGAGCTGAGTTTCTGACATATGCTGAAGCATATCAGCAAAACACATGCGCACAAATGCGCGCGTATGGTGGCGTACCTGAGGACGCATCAGTGTATCTCAGGCTTTAGTATGTAAAGAAGCGGCATGCTAAGCTAACCACAGCAGTAGAGATGCTAAATCATGAAAAAAAAAAACAGCTCCAACAAACAGACAGTTACACGCTAACATTGTTCTGACATTGATTCACAAAATGATTTATAAAGAATATTTTGTTTACCGGACAAAAGGTGATCGGAGCACAATGTCTTCGACATCAGATCCTAGCTGGAGGAGGAGCTGTGGTCAGCTACTCTGATGGAGATAAATCCTTCACGGTTTTATATTTTTGGGATTAAAGGCCCCCCATAGCTCTGCGTTCGGCCGTACGCCGTACTATGCGCGCGTTCTGTGCGTGCGCGTTCGCCCCCACAGCTCTGCGTTCGTTCTCTCGTTAAGTCTCGCGTTTTCGCTCCAAATTCACAGCGCAGAGCGTTCGCTGATTGGTCATTTGCTGACACGCCTACTGAATTGATTGACAGGTTGGGGGGAGAGAAAAAAAGGCGAGCCAGCAGCTTCACATAGCTTCCGTTCTGTGTTTATATCTTATTAAAAAGTTTTTAAAAAATAAAAAAAACAGGCAGCGCTGGTCCTGCAGCCCACAGCACACCAGGAAATTTATAGAACCTCGCGCAACCACGTTGGACACGAGTTTAATTCGCTCGTGACAAATTCATTCATTTCCTCATCATTTCAGTCATGGAGTCAGCGGAGGAGGAAGCAATCGCTTGACTTTTGGCAAAAAAAAACTAAAGAAAAGGCCAGATCAGGGATGAAGAAGAGGAATTTAATATGTTTGTGTCACATACTAAACAGTCCGGCGCCGGGCAGTTTATTGTGAGACAACGTGTTTGCGTACGCAGTCGTAAAATTTGAGCTTGGCGCGTACATGGTACGCTTGTGCCTCTGCGTACGTACGGCGTGCGTACTGCGTAGTGCGGCATACGGCCGAACGCAGAGCTATGAGGGGGCCTTAAGGGAGAACTGCGCTTTGCCCAAATGTCTACCAGGTTGTAACACCCTCTAACCCAGCAAGAAACAACCAAAAATAAATAAAAAAACGAGAGAAAATTAACTGGTGTGCAGGCATGCATTTCTCAGCAAAAACACCGGTAGCTTACTTCCGCCGGAAGTATAAAACCGAGAGGGGGGCGGTACCGGTCTGTCATGGCAGCCCACATACGCTCTTGCAGAATAAAGTGCAACTACTGTACAGGGGAATTAAGTTGATGAGCCACATGATGAAGATCTGGGAGAGAGTTGTGGAAGCAAGAGTTAGACAAGAGGTGACTATCTGTGAGCAGCAGTATGGTTTCATGCCAAGAAAGAGCACCACAGATGCCATGTTTGCTTTGAGGATGTTGATGGAGAAGTACAAAGAGGGTCAGAAAGAACTCCATTGTGTCTTTGTGAATTTAGAAAAAGCATATGACAGAGTGCCAATAGAGGAGGTGTGGTATTGAACAAGGAAATATGGAGTGGCAGAGAAGATCCCTGAAGAGCGAAAAGCCGAAAGAAGAAGAGAAATATGTGAGGAAACTACTTGAAAAGTTTGAAATGCAACATTGTAATGCTAGAGAGACAGCATGTGAGTCAAAGCTTGACTTCACAAAAATGTTGAAAAGATGAAAGAACCAAGAAAATACAGAGAAGCAGTAGGGAGTTTAGTTTACCTATCCACTTGCACCAGACCAGGATTGAGCTTTATGGTAAATTATCTCAGTGGATGACAGGACCCCTGGGCCAGAAGGTACTCATATAGCTACCAGGGAAGAGCAAGGCCGTGGTTCGAGTAGCTCAGGCATTAATGACGCGGGCAGGACAAATCCATTAGGACTCTTGTCTGCTGATGTAGCCTCAAGCGAAAGGACTCGTCTGCGCTTATCAAGAATCCACAAATTTGGAACATGGAACGTCCGTGGCATGAACACGGGCAAACTGGAAATCATAAAAAATGAAATGCAACGGCTCAATATCGATCTTTTGGGCATCAGCGAACTTCACTGGACAGGAAATGGCTATTTCAACAGCGATGATTACACTGTTTTCTATTCCGGCAATGATACAATCAAGCGGAATGGAGTAGCTTTCATCGCAGCCAAGGCAGTCACCAAAGTCGTTCATGGTTTCAATGCAATCAACGATAGGATCATAGCCATACGCATCAATGGGAAACCTCGCTCAATCACAGTTTTACAAACCTATGCCCCCACAACCGACGCGGCGGAAGAGGATATTGAGAACTTCTTCTTTGATCTCCAACAAGCAATAGAACAGACCCCCGCCAAGGATGTCATTTTCATAACAGGTGACTTTAATGCAAAAGTCGGTTCCAGAGAAGACCTACCATTCGTTGGGAAATTCGGCTTGGGCGAGCGGAATGACGCAGGCGACCGCCTGGTTCAATGCTGTACAGAAAATCGCCTATTAATCATGAACACATGGTTCAAACAACCAATGCGTCGTTTATACACATGGACAGCCCCAAATCGCGTGCATCGAAATCAAATCGATTACTTCCTGTGCCAACAGCGATGGAAAAGCTCAGTTTTGGCTGTGAAAACATCTCCTGGAGCAGACTGTGGCTCTGATCACCAACTCCTTGTTGCAAAAATCAAACTCCGTTTCAAAAACATCAAACGGCCGGCAGAAACACGTCGCTTCGACACAGGCAACATCCCTCCACTTTATGCCATTGAAATCAAGAACAGATTTGAAGTGCTCAGCACAATTGGAAAAGACCCAGACGAACTTTTGGGAGGAAGTTAAAGCCATCACGCAAAATACAGGAAAGCAAATAATCCCATTGATAAAACCAAAACCAGGAAGACCAAACCAGGAATCACCAAACAGCAGCTCTCATATTTTGGCCATGTGATGCGCGCTGATTCTTTAGAAACGTCAGTGATGCTGGGAAAAGTCAGTGGGAAAAGAAGACAAGGCCGCCAAAGAACAAGATGGCTCGACACTATCATGACAACAATGACTATGCCAATTGCAGATTTGAAAGAATTGGTGAAAGACAGGAAGGCGTGGAGTATGAAGATTCATAAAATGACCGAAAGTCGGATACGACTGATCGGATAATCATCATCTCAGTACTTTTCTGAGCCAAATCAAGAACACTGGAACACAGTAAAACGTGTTCAGACACCTTAAAAGTACATTGGAACAAAAACTATGCTTTAAAGGAAACGAGAGAGCGGTTTGAAGGTATAAAGTTATGTTTATCATTCATTTTATTAGGATGTGAATTCACACCTTACACTTTGTTAACTTTTGTTTGTAATCCAGTGAAGTAAGAGCGAGTGGGGGTGTTAAGTGGTTTTAAATAACGTCCTTACACTTTTATTCTGGTAAGCGGAAGTTGATCAGCAAAGGTATGGATGTTCTATAATAAAGATGGTGACATAAACCTAAAGTGAAGTCCAAATGCTTTGCTTATTTATAGATGCACCCACATGAATGCTGTGGAACTCGAACTAACACTAAACAGAGTTTAATGCCAGAATGTAGGAATTTTGAAAATTTACGGGTTTTGCTGTATGCCATTTTTTATTACCATACCATACCATTTTATTTATAGAGCACTTAAAACAACGACAAGGCCAACCAAAGTGTTGTACAAACAAACAAACAAACAAACAAACAAACAAACAAACAAACAAACAAACAACAGGCAACACATAGGCAACATACAAAATGAAGTAAAGAGCAGAATATAGACATAAAATCGTTGCAGATAATAAATATAATGACCAATTGTGTGAAGTAAACAGATTCAAACACAGATCAACTGGCGTTGAAAGCTACAGAATAGTAGTGGGTCTTTAAACAGGATTTGAAAACCAAGAGTGAGGGGGCCTGTCTGACAAGTAGAAGTAACTTGTTCCAAAGTCTTGGGCCTGCTATAGAGAAGGCCCTGTCACCTCTGCGCTTAAGACGAGTTCCTGGAACTGTGAGAAGTAACTGGTCCGCTGACCTCAGAGAACGTGGTGGGACATACGGCTGTAGCAAATCAGAGAGATAGGTGGGGGCGAGACTGTTCAGTGATTTGTAGACATACAGGAGAATTTTGAACTGGATTTGAAGATGAACCGGTAGCCAGTGCAGGGAGGCCAAGACTGGTGTAATGTGCTCTCTTTTGCCTGTACTGGTTAAAAATCGGACTGCTGCATTCTGGACCAGTTGTAGTCGTGCAATGGTGGTCTGACTAACAGGAGTGAATTGCAGTAATCAAGTCTAGATATAATGAATGCGTTTATTACTGTCTCCAGGTAATTTTTGGATAATATGGGCTTCAGCTTAGACAGTTGCCTCAGCTGGAAAAAACAGGATTTAACGATCATGTTTACGTGACTGTTGAGTTTCATGAAAGGATCCATTATCACTCCCAGATTTGTGACTCTTTGTTTTTCAGACAGGGCTAGAGCAGAAAGGTTGATGCAGTGGTTCATGATTGTGTTGTTGGGAGGGAACAATATGGCTTCAGACTTCTTTTCATTGAAACTTAAGAAATTTAAAGACATCCAGTCCCTGATTTCAGCCAGACAGTCGAGCAGAGGTTGAATAGAGCATGTACCATTGTGTCTTAGGGGAAGTAAATTTGACAGTCATTGGCGTAGCAGTGAAAAGGTATGTTGTGTTTCTGGAAAATAGCACCAAGTGGCAGCAGGTATAAAGAGAATAGGAGAGGACCCAGGATGGACCCCTGCAGAACCCCCATTTAAGTGCAGCCGCTGCAGAACTAAAATATTTGATGGAAACACAAAAGGATCTGTCAGTGAGGTAGGATCTGAACCAATTGAGTGCTGACCCTGTGATGCCCACCCACTGCTCCAATTAGCAATGAGGATCTCATGGTCAATGGTGTCGAAAGCGGATGCAAGGTCCAATAGGACAAGCAGCACAGATTCACCAGTGTCTGTGGACAAGAAGATGTCATTAAAAACCGTAGGACAGTTTCAGTGCTGTGGAGAGGTTTAAAGCCAGATTGGAATAACTCAAGAATAGCGTGGTCTTCCAGGAAGCACTTCAACTTGGACTCGACTATGTTTCCAGAAGTTTAGAAACAAATGGGAGTCTGGAGACAGGCCTGAAGTTGGATATACGACTGAGGGGTCAAGGTTTGTTTTATTCAGGAGAGGTTGAACAGCAGCATGTTTAAAGGTTTTTGGCACCACGCCAGTGGATAAACTGCTATTCACAATAGCAAGAATGGAAGGACCTAGAGTAGGAAAAACCTCCTTTAGCAGCCGAGGGGGGACCACATCAAAGGGGGAACCAGATGGTTTCAAGCTGCACATGACCTGCTCTAGAGAAGACAGAGAGATTGGTTCAAAATGGTCAAATACAGCAACATATTGAGGTGGGATGGATGGGTCATGAGTTGGAGGAGAAATGAGAGCTCGGGTGGTCGCAATTTTTTCTAAAAAGAAATGTAGGAAGTTCTCACACAGCTCAGTCGATGCTTCAGGAGGTGATGGTTCAGTGAGGTGGAGAACAGAGTTTTGGGTAGACAAAAGAACTCGTGGATTGTGAGAGTTTGAGGTAATGATATCAGAAAAGTATTGAGATTTACCAGTTTTTACTGCTTTATTATAACGACGCCAACTCTCTTTTAGTATTTTTGTGTTGAAGTTAGCATATATATAAATATATTTGTATATATATA
>JBBPBX010081068.1:0-16030 GCA_038048925.1 Garcialebias charrua | reverse complement strand
TTGTCAATTACACTGTCTCCAGACCATACAACATAGCTGGTCTCACCACTGTCTTGTAAACTTTTCCTTTGACCTTTGCTGACACCTTTTTGTCACAAATCACTCCTGAAACTTTTCTCCATCCGCTCCATCCTGCCTGGACTCTCTTTTTCACCTCTTTACCACATTCCCCATTTTCTTGGACAGTGGACCCTAAGTACTTGAAGTCATGCACCTTTGTGACCTCTGCTCCTTGTAGCCTCACTGTTCCACTTCCTCCCTCTCATTCACACACATGTACAGGTAGTCCCCGACTTACGAGCGCTCTAACTTACGAGGTTCCGGACTTACGAGCTGGCAATTTTTGGAAAAAACGCAAAAAATACTGAGTTTTTCTGTGTTTTTTCACCACAGTTCGTTAGCTAAACATGTGGACACACGTTTCCGATCATTTTTATGCACTCATAAGCAGTTTTTCGATGAAAAACGCAAGTGTTTGTAGTCGCGCTAGCAAAACCGTTCCAACTTACGAGCGAAATTCCGGACTTACGAGACACGTGGCGGCCGTTCCAAATTACGAGATTTCCGTGTTACGAGCGCCTCGTTGTAACGGAACTCGCTCATAAGTCGGGGACTACCTGTACTCTGTTTTACTACGGCTAACTTTCATTCCTCTTCTTTCAAGTGAATACTTCCACCTCTCCAAGTTCTTTTCCACCTGTTCCCTATTCTCACTACATATCACAATGTCATCTGCAAACATCATAGTCCATGGGGATTCCTGCCTGACCTCATCTGTTAGTCGGTCCATCACCAGAGCAAACAAGAAGGGGCTCAGAGCCGATCCTTGATGCAATCCCACCTCCACCTTGAAGCTATCTGTCACTCCTACAGCACATCTCACCACTGTCCTGCTGTCTTCATACATGTCCTGTACCAGTCTAACATACTTTTCTGCCACTCCAGATTTCCTCATGCAATACCACACCTCCTCTCTTGGCACCCTGTCATATGCTTTTTCTAAATCCACAAACACACAATGGAGTTCTTTCTGACCCTCTCTGTACTTCTCTATCAACATCCTCAAAGCAAAGATGGCATCTGTGGTGCTCTTTCTTGGCATGAAACCATACTGCTGCTCACAGATAGTCACCTCTTGTCTAAGCCTTCCTTCCACAACTCTCTCCCAGATCTTCATTGTGTGGCTCATCAACTTAATTCCCCTGTAGTTGCTACAACTCTGTACATCACCCTTGTTCTTAAAAATGGGAACCAGCACACTTCTTCTCCATTCCTCAGGCATTTTCTCACCCTCAAATATTCCATTAAATATTTGAGTCAAAAACCTCACTGCCACCTCTCCAAGACATTTCCAAACCTCCACTGGTATGTCATCAGGTCCTACTGCCTTCCCCTTCTTCATTCTTTTCAGAGCTTTCCGGACTTCACCCTCACTAATCTTTCCCACTTCCTGGTCCACAGTTTCTATGACCTCCACTCTTCTTTCTCTTTCATTCTCTTCATTCATTAGCTCCTCAAAGTAATCCTTCCATCTTCCCATCACACTCTCCTCACTTGTTAGAACATTCCCATTCCCATCTTTAATAAGCCTAACCTGCTGCACATCCTTTCCAGCCTGATCCCTCTGTCTTGCCAATCGGTACAAGTCCTTCTCGCCCTCTTTAGTGTCCAGTCTCCCATACAACTCATTGTACGCCCTCTGCTTTGCCTTAGCTACTTCCCTCTTTGCTCTATGTCCCATCTCCTTATATTCCTGTCTCCTCTCTTCAGTCCTCTCACTGTCATATTTCTTCTTGGCTAATCTCTTTCTTTGAATGGCGTCCTGCACTTCACTATTCCACCACCAGGTTTCCTTATCATCCATTCTCTGTCCAGATGACACACCAAGTACCTTCCTACCTGTCTCTCTAATTACTGTTGCTGTAGTAGCCCAGTCACTTGGAAGCTCTTTCTTACCACCCAGAGCCTTTAACAGCTCGTCTCTGAATTTCTCACAACATTCTTCCTTCTTTAGCTTCCACCATTTGGTCTTCTTCTCTGATTTTACTCTTTTTCTCTTCTTCGCAACAACAGTCATTCTACACACAACCATCCGATGCTGTCTGGCCACGCTCTCCCCTGCTACAACCTTACAGTCTCCAATCTCTCTCAGGTTTCCTCTTCTACACAGAATGTAGTCGACCTGTGTACTCCTTCCTCCACTCTTATAGGTCACTCTATGTTCCTCCCTCTTTTGGAAATAGGTATTGACTATAGCCATTTCCATTCTCTTGGCAAAATCCACCACCATCTGTCCTTCCTGGTTTCTTTCCTTGACACCAAACCTACCCATCACTTCCTCATCCCCTCTGTTTCCTTCACCAACATGTCCATTCAGGTCTGCTCCAATCACCACTCTTTCCTCCCTGGGAATACTCTCTATCACTTCATCCAAATCTTTCCAAAATGTATCTTTCTCCTCCCCATCACATCCAACCTGTGGAGCATAACCACTGACTATGTTTAGCATCAGACCTTCTACTTCTACCTTCAGGCACATCACCCTATCTGACACTCTCTTCACCTCTACTACATTCTTTGCCAACTCCTCCTTCAGGACCACCCCTACTCCATTTCTCTTTCTATCCACACCATGGTAAAACAGTTTGAACCCTGCTCCAATACTGCAAGCCTTGCTGCCCTTCCACTTGGTCTCTTGGACACATAAAACATCTACCTTTCTTCTCTGCATCATGTCAGCCAGCTCTCTACCTTTGCCTGTCATTGTCCCCACATTTAGAGTTGCAACCCTCAGTCCTACATTCTTCACTTTCCTCCTCTCCCTCTGTCTCCTGACACGTTTCCCTCCTCGGGGTCTTCGACTAACAGTAGTACAATTTCCGCCGGCACCCTGTTTGTCAACAGCACCGGTGGCGGACGTTGTTAACCCGGGCCTCGACCGATCCGGTATGGTTTCACTTTGATGAACTCGCATTATGGTTTTGGCAATGTGTTTTACATCGGATGCCATTCCTGACACAACCCTCACCATTTACCCGGGCTTGGGACCGGCACAAGAGATACACTGGCTTGTGCTCCCTAGTGGCTGGTTTTTAACCGTTCCTTAATCAATTCACGAAATGGTCAAATCTGCTGGATTTAAATAGTTTCGGTTTGACGTCTTCCAAACGGTCGCGTGCGCTACGAAAATAAATTATAAATAAATTGAATTTTATCTGAAATGTCTTATACAGGGCAACAGTTTGTAAATTAAACCCATATAATTACACTCTGTAAGCCTAAAAAATATCCGCCGAGTGGTTTAAAGACCGTGTAAAGTGAATTTCAATATTTTCTTCAATAAACATTATAAATGTCATAATTGTAATCTTGTAAATGAGTAAAAAGTCTCAAAATTGTAGCTCAATTAATTTTGGTGTTATAGATCAAACTTTGTTTAAAGATATTTCTGTTTCAGGATTTTTTAGGCGTGGTTTAAATGTGACCGAGTTTCGTCACACGGTCTAAAGCCCCACCCCCTGCAGCTCCAGACGTATAAATTAGTTTTTCGCCTCGGTGCGGTGGAGCCATTCACTCACGAATCGCAGATAGCATCAGATAGCAATAGCATAGATATTTTGTTCATTGTTAGCTAGCTAATTAATTATGCCTCGTTCCTGCATCTTCCCTGGATGTCGCAATGGTCAGGGCACCTACCGACCGTCTCCCTCCAGGACACCGCCGCCGCCTTTCCTGCACCTGACGGCGGGATAATGTCGCGTCCAAACTTAGTAAGTTGCCGTTTGTGCTTATTATTTTAAATAATCTAAGTGTTGACCATTTAGTGCACAGTAACTACCGAATGTAATAAATGTACAAATCATAACGTGTTTTTATACTGCGTGGTTTTATACCGAGTCTCTGTAATAGATGTTTCTTTCTTTCTTTCTTTCTTTTTTCTTCTTTTTTTATTGCTAAGCCTGTGCCCTACAAGTTCACAAGCTCCTTTTTTGCTAAGAAAATGCGACAGGTCCATTGCATACTTGGTTATCAACGTGATTACTATTTATTTTAATCACCAACACAGACCCCGCATGCGAAGTGACCGGGTCGGACCGGGTGCAGCGAGTCCGCTGCTCATCTTCTAAAATAGCGCTTATTATTAAACACATAACAGCGGAGTTATGAATTATAGTTGTGTCCTCAACTTTAAAAACAAAACCAGAGTTGTTAGTGCCCTAAAAACAGCGTAACTCTTGGAAAAATGAGCTGCTGTTACAGCCAGAACTCAAACAGAGCAGATGGATCTCTGCGCACCCGTCTGCCTCCACACACAGCTCAGCTGAGGGGGCAGGACACGAGCGCAGCTGCGCTGAAACCACGCCCATGCGCTGACACGCCCCCAGAGTTTCAGACCAAGGCACAATCATGATTTTTCTGCTTTTTTGAGACTTAATTTTATAAGGTAAACAATGTTTTTAATCAGTCAGATTTATATGGGTGATTAATAACACATATTTATGCCGTGTGACAAACTCAAAACACAAATTAAATTTTACTTTACACGGTCTTTAACAGCTATTAATTACGATATACACTGAAATAAATCAAAGCTAACTCAACACGGTTGCGTCTCTAAAAAAATGAATTTTATCTCAAATGTCTTATACAGGGCAACAGTTTATCAATTAAACCCATATAATTACACTCTGTACACCTAAAAAATATCTGTCGAGTGGTTTAAGAGCTATTTATCTAAACAGTAGTTATCTGTTTACGGTAGCTAACCGCTAACAACAAAGCTAAAAGAGCGATTTTTTTCCTGCAGCTAACAGTTTGTAAATGACCACCAAGTGATTACGCTCTGTAAGTTTCAAGAAAATCTGCGGTGTGGTTTATGAGTTATTAGGCAAATAGTATCCGTTTAGGTAGCTACTGCTAACAACAAAGCTAAAAGAGCATTTTTTTTGTTGTTACTCTAAACATCTTTTGCAGCTAACAGTTTGTAAATGACCACCAAATAATTACGCTCTATAAGTTTCAAGAAAATCTGCGGTGTGGTTTATGAGTTATCTTGCTAAAAAACACAGCTAACAACACAGCTAATAGTAGTTACCTCCAGAGCAGGAGGCCGGGCAGCGACAGAGTCAGTCCGAGTAGAGGAGGCTTTTTTCGGACACATGAGCTAGAAACGGTCAGTGTACACTCTGGAAGTGTCCCCTAGCGGACAAAAATGGTACTGCACCATTTTTTGGCCAAAATGAAAAACGGTCATATCTGAGCCAAAAATGGGTCTAAAAATATGTGAAAAAATCCATAAATACGTTGCTTCGCCATATAAGTCGCAGGACATGCAAATTAGTAAAAACAACAGCCACTTATACGCCGAAAAGTACGGTATGTGAAACTCAAAACAAAAACGCCGTGATCTTGTTTTCCTGTTTACATATCAAATCCATCTTTCCATTATCTTCCGCTCATTCTGAAGTTGGGTCGCGGGGGCAGCAGCTTGAGCAGGAAGGCCCAGACCTCTCTTTCCACAGCCACCTCTTCCAGCTCTTCTGGGAGGATTCCAAGGCATTCCCAGGAGAGACATACAGTAGTCTCTCCAGCGTGTTCTGGGTTTTCCCCAGTCCCAATTATAAATCTAGAAAAAGAACAGTCTAGCACAGCTTTTTCCATGTTGCCACTGAATGAAAGAGGCATCTTCTCCTATCACTTCACTTTTGCCACATCCAATATGGCCGTGACGTCTACACATGATTCAGTGCTCAATGAGGCGTCTACGTATATATGTCTATGAATGGCATGCTCAACAGACTGTTGGCTCCATTGGTGGGAGCTAACAGTTTCTAAAGTTGGTGAAAATACTAGTCTGTTAAATGTAGAATTAGTTCAGCTATTAGCTGTTAGCAGACTAGCGGAACTGTGCCCACCACTGATGGCAAGTATGTTTTTATCTTCTTTGTTTGTGTTTATTTTAATTCCTTCTATATATTTGAGTTTATTTATTTATTTTAGTTGTTTATTTCAGTTATAGGATATAAAATCAAAAAGAAAATTTGTCACTATAACAAATGTTCTTTTTTACTGAATCTTGAATTCATGTCCACCAGATGTCGTTGTGGTGAGGAGTTCCAAACGTTCCATACGAGTGAATCTTTTTTGGAACAAATGTTTTGAATGACTTTCATTTGAACATTTACTTTCTGTCATTAGTATTGTCTAATCCTAGTCCTCGAGGGCCACACAGTCCTGTATATTTTAGTAGTTTCTTTGCTTCAACGCACATTCAGTGACTACAGTATTTCTTTATCATGTCCTCGAGTTCTGTGTAAACTTGCTAATCACCTGTTCATTCAAACTAGGCATGTTGAACCATAAAATCATCTATAACATGTACAGCAGTAGCCCTTGGGGACCAGGGGCCTCATGTACAAAGACTTGCGTGGATTTCTTACTGAAAAGTGCCGCACGGTCAAATCCAGAAATCTGCCTACGCACAAAAAAATCCAGATGTATCAAACTGTGCATACGCCGGTATCCACGCACATTGCTTTTGTACATCACAATCAACGTGGAATTGAGCGCACATGAGAGAGTGGCCGACTCCGCCTTTGACACGCCTCCATATAAATATGCAAATTCATTTAAATATGCCCTGCACGTTAGGAATGTCGTCTTTGCTCTATTGCAAATCATGTCGAAACGTGGAAAAAAGAGGAACTTCACGGACTGTGGACTGGAGACACTTCTGAGTGACGTAGAGAGGCACAGAAAAAGGTTTTGTTTGGCACGCTCAGCGCACAACAAACCGTCCACTTTTAAATGAGAAGTTGACCAAGCTATTCTAACATGCCTGAATAGGTTAGTGGGTAGCGTGCCCGCCTTACGTCCCAAAGATCATGAGTTCGAATCCCGCATGGTACAACGTTTTTCTTTTTTTTTATTCATTCCAGATTTAAAGAACACAAGAAAACTATTTAGAATGAACAACATGAAATGATACAATACCTGAAATGAAGGCAAAAGAGGATTTCTTGTGGGTTTTTTAAAAATAGTTTTCTTGTGTTCTTTAAATCTGGAATGAATTTAAAAAAAAGACAAACGTTGTTTTCATTTAAATATACCCTGCAACAGAGGAATGTCGTCTTGTCCCATCATGCATCACGTTCTTCAACTGCTAAAACAGCTAAAAATGAACAGAAAACAAGAATTTAAGCTGTGCAGAACTATTCAGTCTTTCTGTTTATTATATTTTTTGCAGGTTATATTCTAATTGCGTCCATGTGGATGTAATAATTGTCAATCATGTGTGTTTGGGTGGAAATAATCATTATTTCCCCTTCATGAACAGTTTCCAGAATCACCTGTAAGTGTCGCCAAAGGAACACAAACCACAGAAACGTGCGTACGCCTGCTCTGGAGCTGGCGTGGAAATGTACTTGGATGCGCACATATTCACGTTCAGTTCAGTTTTGATACATACGGGGTTTTGCGTGGATAGTGACGTACGCACGGTTTTTGTGCGCACGCACGGTTGATACATGAGGCCCCAGGATTGGAGACTGTTTGCTTAGGTGGAGCATAAAGGTGTTAAAATGTATTTAATGCAACACATTAGTTGATATAAAACTTGATTAACAGCTTTCATCTCCTTGTAAACTTGTCTTGAAATTGTTCTTTCCCTTGGTAACCAAAAGCATCTCTTTCACATGCACTTATTTGAATTTGAACATCTTACTGAAATTATAAATAGCTAACTACTTTTTTTAATTCAATGAAAAGTTCCACACCAAAGCTAAATTATGCAGGTGAAATTTGCCACTTTGCAATGTTGTGTTCATTGACCAAAATAAATTTTAATGTTTGTGCAGGTAATCTACCAGCCAATAATGTTGGCCAAGGTAAAATTGGTCCACTTTGGGTCACCAGCCTTATTCAGGTCTTTTCTCAGATCAGAGTTCCTTCGGGTTTCCTGTGTGCCATCAGTTTTCTGACTGGACATAGAAGAGTACAAAGTATTAAGAGTACAAACACTTTTTTATAGCGACGCATATAAGCTACCAACTGTACACAATCAAGAAATTTAGACAATTTGAAACTTTCAGCTCTGAAATATTTGGATATTAAAAAGTGTGCACATATTTTGGAAATAGTAATTTTATGTCTGTCTTCAGAATCCCCACTCCCCTAAACAAAGTGTGCATTTTTTATTGCATTAAATATGTTTGTTGTTTTGAAGAAACCCTCAGAGAGATTATTGAAAGACCAATATTACCTAGAGATTTATGTCCAAATGTGTATGTTAACATGTTACTGAATGTACAAACATCCATTTGTTAAAACATCAAGAAGCATCAGAACATATTTTAAAGGATATTAGATCAACAAACTAACCTACCTCATCTCGTCTGACTCTGGACCGTCTCCGTCCTTCTCTCACACCCCGCTCCACAGCCATCCTGGTGCACAGTCTTGTGACTTCCCGTATCGACTGCAACTCCCTTCTCTACGGCCTCCCCAACAAATCTCTCCACAAGTTACAGATGGTCCAGAACTCAGCTGCCCGTGTCATCACTCAAACCTCCTACTATAACCACATCACTCCTGTCCTGCAGCAGCTCCACTGGCTCCCGGTTAAATCACGCATCATCTTCAAAATTCTACTCCTCACGTTCAAATCTATCCACAACCTTGCCCCTCCTTATCTATCTGACCTCCTACAAATCTCCATCCCATCACGCTCTCTCAGATCCTCCTCTTCGCTACATCTCCATGTACCCTCTGCCCGCCTCTCCACCATGGGGAGCAGGGCCTTCACCTGCTCTGCCCCTCACCTCTGGAACGCTCTACCGCCAGACCTTCGAAACACCACCTCCCTTTCTCTGTTCAAGACAGCCCTGAAAACACATCTCTTTAGACTAGCTTATCATTAACTTTACTAAATGTATTTTTATTATTTTGCATTTTATAATCTTTATGTATTTTATATTTCAATTTGTCACTGATAATGTTTGAACTGTATTGGTTTGTTAAGTGTCCTTGGGTGTCCTGAAAGGCGCTTTTAAATAAAATGATTATTATTATTATTATTATTATTATTATTATTATCTCAGTGTTCTCAAAACCTATTGGCACACCATAAAATCCTAAAATATTAAATAGCAAATTGTGCGAATCTTGGAGAATATTGAGTTTTTGATGGGTTTGGGGTAACAAAATAATGATCAGTTACTAGAAAATATTTTATTATTATTATTATTATTATTATTATTAATAATAATAATAATAATAATAATAAAATAATAATAATATAATAATTTGGTGTTGTAGCCCTTGTTAAGTTTTCATATCCATTAGTGGGCAATAACCTCTAATGTTGTTGTTGTTGTTGTTTTTTGTTTTTCTGTTTGACTGGAGTGTATTTTTTCATCTTTTAGATAACTTCTACTGATCAGCTAGTACAAATGAAGAAAATCACTAATTATTTAGTCTGGGTGCCAATGCTGCTGAACAACCTTTCAACGGGCATCAAAACTTGACCACAAACCAGTCGAAGAAGGTGGACTAGCTGCAGTTCACAGTTTCTCATAGCTCTTGTCCGGTCCGTGTGATCCATGGGAAAACAACGATGCACAGTTTGAAGAAAACAACTAGCAATGTCCTGATACATGCTCAGTAATCCAGGTAAATGAATCTTACAAGGCTGAGTCAAGTCCTCTGGACAGATTGTTCTTTGTTGAAACGCTTCGTCTTTTATCCAAAAGACTTCTTCAGTCTGAGGAGCTGACTCAGTTTTAATAGCAGCGCATGTTCATAGTGGTTCAACAAGTTTGCTGGTGACACCCAAAAAAGTTGTATGCAAAAGAAGGACCATCATCCTAACAATTGATTGCTAGTGACCTGATGGGGTCTTCCTATTCAGAGATCTGAGTGATACAAGCAATAACAGCATTGTAAGAGGATGACTGTTGAACACGGAGCCCTCCGCCTTTAGGAAGGGCACTGTAATGCTCTGCATGGAAACCTTTGTTTCTGGTATTCTTTTGGATTTTACTTTGACAATGTTTCAAACATTTTTGGTAATCAGTCTAATACAAAATTTCTATTCTCTGATTCAAGTGACTCCTTCAGCAGCTTAATGCTCCAAGCTACAATGCAACAAGAAATGTTCAAGTAACACAATATTCAGGTGTTGACTTGTCCTCCAAATTCTCCAGTCCAATCAAGCCTTTGTGGGATTTGTTAGACAAACAATTCTGATCCACGGAGGCCCCACCTTGTAACTTGGCTCTTAAACGATTTAAATTTAAAAAAAAAAAATCATACCAGATTGTTTTGGAAAGATTCACTATTGACTGCTTGCTGTTGGATACAACAGGAGAACATCAGATGACCTTTGGACTCTGTTTCTCAACAGGTCAGAGTTATTTCTCCCCCAAATATGAACCTACTACGGTAAATATTATTTTGTAATGTTTCAAGCTATTTTTTTAAGTAGCGTAATACTAAAACTGCCACAGTTTTACTTATGTCTACCTTTTCCTTTGTGGTTTAGATTGTTTGTAGTTTCTCACGCTATGCTCTGCGTGTTGCTTTTTGAGCAAATGTTCTGAGTATTATCTGTACAATCACCAAGTCACAGTTGGTGTCTGTTTTATCTGCCAATATACAGTATATATATATTTTTTAAACCAAAGCGTTGACTCTGTGTTACTTTTTCAAAAACTAGTAGCATCTGTGTGCGTGTGTGTGTTAAGAAATTTTAATGTATTTACTGTAATTTGTTTTCAGCTTATAGTCTTAAACTATGTTTTATTCTTAAGACTCTGGTTTGATTCTTGGGAAACTGTAGTTGAAAGAAGGTCATTGCACAGTCAACAAATGATTGTCTAAAGTCAAGATTCATTTTTGATCAGCAAAAACTTTAAATTATTTAAAAAAATTAAGTGTAACAGTATCATGTCTTAGTTTTGGATTATGTATGTCTGTACAGAATATACCATGAGCTATCATTTTATTATAAAATTGCAAATTACAATTAAGTACTATACTTCTACGTCTAGTTTGTTTAAAAAAAATTCCCATTCACCTTCTGAGAAAGGCGACACCTTTTTGCTTTGGCACCGGGCTCAGGGCCAACCTTGAAACGGCAGTGTTAATGACTGTCGCACAAAGGCCAAATGTCTCACAATGAGGCATGAACGAACTGGCTACATTCTGCTCACTTGATCTTCCAACTGTGTTGGATATATGGATTAATTCCAAGTAGCTAACCATATGTGCCTAATATGTGTTTTGTAGCCTGTTTAAAAACTTTACTGACATTTCCCTGTGTTTCTAGGCTTGTGTTGATTTTGTATTCTTTTCATTGGTGTCATTTTCTCATGTATTTTTTTACCCCAGACTGTCAAATGTACAGGTAGTCCCCGACTTACGAGCGCTCTTACCTACGAGGTTCCGGACTTACGAGCTGGTGAACAAGCAGTAAATTTGTAAAGAACATACAAAAAATACAGCACTTTCATGTGTTTTTAGATGAAAGTGTGTTAGCTAACCGTTTGGAAACAAGTTTCTGAGCATGTTTATGAACTAGTATGAACATTTGTGATGAAAAACGAGTGTTCGTAGTAGCGCTAGCATACATTTTCCGACTTACGACCGAAAATCCGGACTTACGAGAACACGTGTTTCGTGTTCCGACGTACGAATTTTCGTCTTACGAGCGACTCGTAGGAACGGAACTCGCTCGTAAGTCGGGGACTACCTGTATTTATTATGTTGAATGTTGCTCTCTTTAAGGAGAATTTAAACTAAAACTATAATCTGCTGAAACTCAAGTTGTCTCACACTATAAAACTTTTTGAGTGAGCTTCCAGGCGTCAATGATGCTCCAGTGAATTTAGACTAGGAGTAGACTGAATGGGCAGCTGCTTGCATTGAGGACTTAAAGATCCACTGACGTGATTTTTCTACTATTCATCAAATTGCTCAAAATATATATATATTATCATTTAAATATGTTAATTTTTGCAAACAAAATGATAAATCACTTTAATTTTGCTTTAAAAGTGATTTTGAACTTCAAGCCGTGTTTAATCATGGGAAATCCGTTTACACCTGAACGCACCATCTGTGATGTAATGTGCAGAGTGAGAGGCAGAGGGCTCCAGTCTCTTCAATAGCAGACATTTTAAAACCTGACTAATTTAGCAATCTAGGTGAAGATTTAAGCTATTTGTCTTCATTTTGGGAAGCAGAAAATAGTTTGGGTGATGGAACAAGAAACAGCAGGATCTAATTTAGATCTGATGCCGTATCAGACTTACTTTTATGTGAGCTGCTCATACCGTGACAAGCCAAGAGCTCTGCCTCAACTCTGCACATGACATCACAGATGGTGCGTTCGGGTGTAAACGGATTTCCCATGATTAAACACAGCTTGAAGTTCAAAATCACTTTTAAAGCAAAATTAAAGTGATTTATCATTTTGTTTGCAAAAACTAACATATTTAAATGATAATATATATATATTTTGAGCAATTTGATGAATAGTAGAAAAATCACGTCAGTGGATCTTTAAGTGAAAGAAGATTGGGTTTCTAGAGGTGAGCTTTGCCTCTACTGTCTCTCTCTTCACTAAGCTACTGGCTACCTGCCCAGGCCTGCAACACTCTGGAACTGATGAGCTGAAGTGAGCACTTTTAGAGCATCTCCACTTAGCACAAAGCCAAGGACAAAAGACGTATGTATGCATGTGTCTATGTGAATGTGTATTTTATACAGACTCTTGTGAGCGAGTGGGGCATGAACTTAGAAAACGTCCTTTTGAGTGGGGTCAGGAATCACAGGATGTAATGGTTCATTTTCTGCTGCAGGCATGTACAGTACTTGACATACAAAAAGTGTGTGCATTTGTGCTCTCATATTGGTTTCAGAAAGTATCTTTGTGCGAAATGTGTTACTTTTTATCTTATGTGAATAAAAGCTAATGGTTCGTCTAGGCATTAAAAATAATTTAAATCTGATTACTGTAATTAAAGCTGTGACATCTGTACACAACTCGATCATTTGCCTCCGTGTGGATGCACCGTGACTTTGCTCCCTCACCGGAGATGAAAGAGGACTGACAGTTCTGAAAATGGCCACAGGGTAGAACATGTCATCAAACATGTGGTGACACTTGCCGTTGTTGTTTGTTGTGTTGTTGCTGTTTGTGAGCCTCAGATAGGTAGGTCTTTAGAGCCAAAACACAGTGTGAACATTTGCCATCAAAGCCAGCATGATGCTGCCACTTTATTCAACCTAAGGCTGCACAAAATGTGCTGTTTGCTCAAACAGTGTACTGTATTCAGTTGATTTTAAGATATAATTTAATAGGCTAAAAAGTTTTATTGGCATTAGCACTGTATAAAAGACTACAGAAAGCATAGCCATAATTAGTTTTCTTTATTGAATTACAGTTTTCTGTTTTTACTTGTTGTCATTGAAAAGTTTTTTTCCCCTGATTTTGAGATAGCCCTGCTTTATTTTAAACTTTAGCTGAAGAATGAGTTCAGAGCTAATAGCAAAAGGAATAAAGCATAAAGCAAAGGAACATCTACAGGTACTATGGTATTTCTTCTGTGCTGCATCTATTGAGGTTAAAAAAGTGTCATACCTTCATGCACAGACACACAAGCCCTTGAGCCACCACAGCGACACATTAGCGTCTCTCCCTGCGGTCAATTTCCTCTACTTTAGGGAGGAGATTTGATGAGAGAACAGCTACAGTGTGCTGGCAGCAAGATGTTATCTGTTAGAGGCTCCTCTGGGTGCTCAAAATTTGCTTGATTTGAAAGAGTTTAATGGAGTTTAACTATGGGTAGTTTGCTGGCTAGCACACACGGCAGAGCATTTCATAGAATGACTCAAGGATACAAGGATTTTTATTTTCATTCACATCACATGTGGTACATGAGGTGGAACGAAACTATGTACGCAGGGTCCCAGTTAATTCAACAAAAATACAAATTGCAAAGAAAAACATTAGTAAAATCCGAGTCATGGACCTACTACGGTACTGTACATTAAAACTGAGAATACACAAAGCACCATCGGTGCAAAGGCAATGCGCCAAAACAACAACAACAACAGCAGCACGAACATGAGACCAGATGAGCAGATGACGACCAATGAACACAGCAACATGAAGTAATCAGCAGTATGAGATCAGCATCATGGACATTCAGCAGCACATATCAACAACCAAGTGACATCACAGCGACTTTCACAGTTTTTTAAATTTATTTTCACTGTACTGTATTTTTTTTTTTTCCTTTTTAGAGATTCGTGAGTCCAACAGTCCCAGGGCAGAAGCTGCCCGGCGGCCCCGCACCCAATGCTCATCAACCCTCCACCTGAGGGGAGTGGGGCAAAAAGTGTGTGTACTGGGTGTGCGGGGTCCCCCACGATGCGGGTGGCTCTCCTCCAGCACCCGGAGGTGCAGACGTCCGCAACAGTGGGGAGGTTGACAGTGACACCAACAGACATCCGTGCAGCCCCCACCACTCTCCGCAATGCCCCTCCCCCTGCAGCTGTGCAGCCTCCACACCACACTGATGCTGGTGCACAGAATGCTCACCACTGCTTACCTGCAGAAGGAGGCGAGGACTGAGCCTCCTAGACCAGCTCGCCTCAGCCGCCTGAGGAAGTAGAGTCTCTGATGAGCTTTCTTGATCAGGCTGGCAGTGCCGTCGCCCCAGCTGAGGCCGTCACCCAGGTGCACACCCAAGTATCTGCAGCTGGAGACCACCTCCACCACAGTTCCCCCCATGTTCAGAAGGGATAGGTGTGCTTATTCCCTCCGAAGTTCACGACCATCTCCCCCACCCTATTCACACGGATACGAAGGCCGTTCGTTATCCCATCCAAAATTTTTTATTTAGCGTCACAGTAATTAAGTTATTTGAATAGTGAGAATGCAGATTATCTTTTTTTCCCTCTACTAATAAAAAAACAGTTCAGGGTTAAAGGGGTGCCAGGTGGGGTACACCCATAGAGTTAAATAGGACGAATAGAGAGTGCATTCCCTATCCCGTCCACTTCTTGTATCTGTGATATCGGAGGAGCAAAGGTGGCGTTCAAAGAGGCTCATTAGCTCACCTGACACAGTAACAATTTGAATAACAGCAAGTCTATCTGGACCTCTGTCACAAATTATTTGTAATCTTTTTACAATAAATAATTTATAATTACTGTATTAGTAATTTCATTCAACAATCCTATAAAAAATATAGCTGTTTTTTATGAATTTCAGCCTTGTCCTTTGCACACAGATTTCTCCAGATCCTTAATAACTCGCACAACTCAGAAATTACACAAAGAGTATTGCATAACAGTATTGAATAATGTTTATTATTATTTACCTGTTATGTAGTTGACACTTTGAAAATATTCACTACATACATGGGATTAGGGATGTACAATATTGGATTTTTGGCCGATATGTCAATATGTTAAAACGTATTTGGCCGCTAGCCAATACCGATTTCTTTTTTTACATATTTTTCTTTTTCAGAACATAGTCCTCTTATTCAGGCTTATTTGCTACAAAAAATATGTAACAGCTGTAAGAGCTAGTGACATATATTCAGTAACGGCCATATGCATAGCACTTTAACTCATATTAAATGAAAAGTGTTAAATATTATTTAGAAGCATTAGTCACCTGCAATGCTGTTTCACTTGTAGAGGCTTGTTCCAGATTGCTAGTTGCAGGGTGGGATCTTCTTCACTCTTGTAAGAATTATGAGGAGGTCAATATTAATACTGACCTCTTTATCCTTAATTAATCTACTTATTCAGATTGAATAGTAAATTAACGGATTCTGTTCTTTTTCAGTTTACCCAATATCTCTGTGATCTTTATGATGGATAAATAAACAGAGCCATTAAGTGACAAAGACGTTAACTTAGTTTGATATGTCAAAGAGACACTATCATTTATTTAAAATAAATCAACTAAATTAACACCATTACACTTGATTGACATGATTTCACTTTCTTT
>JBBPBX010081066.1:0-16031 GCA_038048925.1 Garcialebias charrua | reverse complement strand
AAAAGTCACGTGATCGCTTTCTCCTCCGCTGACTCCATGCATTAAAGCCGCAAATAAAGACAACAGTTCAGCACGCGAGCGGAAAGCTATTTCTTTTTGTTGTGTGATTTCAAACAGTTCTTCTTCTACGGTAGATTTCTTCTTCTACACCCTTTCTTGCAACATATGCACAGGTTTTAGAGGGTACTGCCACCTGCTGGTCAGTAAAAGAACAGCACTTTGCCAAGCGCTGCCGTGCCACACCATAAACGCATGCACAGTGCGCGCGCAGCACGTGCGCTCCAGCTTGCGGACCAAAGCGCGACTATATCCGAGCCTTAAGGGGTGCTGCCCCTGTTGATTGGCTAAGAAAAGGGAAATAAAACATAAGGGAGAGAGAGGTAAAAAAAACAGATCTCTCACACCGTGTCCTAGACAGGGCACGGTGTGAGGCATAAAAAAAATTACCACAACAAAGCAACATAAACGGATACAGGAACCCCTCGAGTTACGTCAGGGATAGGGACCTACGTGTGTGACTTAGGTCGATTTTGTCGTACCTCGCGGACCAAAAACACATGCCTATCGTAGGTCCGCGTTTCTGACATAGGTCGCGGTTATACCGCTAACGGAGCGCCGCACACATATTTAATGGCATGAGACTGAACAAGCAGACATACTAAGGCCATAAACACGCACAGAACTGCACAAAAAAATAAAAAATATAATGTCTTACTTTGAGCCGGTGGCCCCGACTGCCAGGCGGACATTTGCGGCGAGCTCCCGGCCGCAGATGGATCCTCCGCGGCATGTCGGCTCGGTGTCTTCGCCTGTGTTAGCTGCTTTGTTAGCTGCTGTCGTTAGCATGTCGGGCGGCGTTGTGGCCGCCGATCGCGGGGCGATCCGCGGCTGCTCCTCCGGACCTGAGACGTCCACAGAGTTGACCGAGTGTTTCCAGCTCATTTATCCGTATGAGGCAACCCTGATCGGGCACACGGAGCCAGCTGACAGTAGCCTCCGGAGCTCCATTGACCGCAGTACAGTTGTAAAATGGCAACCGGAAGTGGCGAGCGGAAACCGGAAGTTGCGTAAATACGATTAATTTCTTATCAAAACGTAAAATTAATAATTATACTTTATTTATAAAGCCATTTAAAACAACCACAGCTGCAACAAAGTGCTATACACATGAAATTAATAACTTTTAAACACACAAAAAAAAATAATAATAATAATTTTTTTTTTTTTTTTAATCATATTTTTATTAAATATGATAAAATCGTAAGTCTGAGTTGCCGTAGGTCGCAGGTGTCGTACCTCGAGGGTTACCTGTATAATACATATCCATGTAGAGTGGGTAGGGGTGGGAGATCCTAGAACAGTCACCAAGTGAGCGACGCAGCCCTTGGCGCCTTCACATCTCCTAGGTTGCTGTGCCAGTAGAGGCGAAGGAGGCCAGCAAAAGCATCGAGTTTGAGGGAATGTCATAGCACAGCACAGTCCAGAGCACCCCCCCCCCCCAGCCATAGTCCTGATAAGAAGTGTTTGTTTCTCAGCCAGCTCTGTCACTGATCCATAACCTTGAGGAAGGGAGGGGGTAGGGAGATCCATAACCTTGAGGAAGGGAGGGGGTGGGGAGGGGCACAAAGTGTCTTTGTTTCCATAACATTCAAGAAGTTCGGAAGGTATTCCACAAAAAAAGGTGTGTGTATGTGTGTGTGTTTTGGGGTGGTGGGGGCTGAAAGGTTCCCAAGACAAAGGGCAAAGCAGGGACAGAGAGAGGAGGATGTGTCTGCCTTCCACCGAGAGCAAGCAAGAAAAAAGTTTTTTCCAAGTTATTATTTACAATTGCAAATATCACTTCAGCTAACGAGCTAATGTTTACATATTGCATAAGCTAACTCAGGTTTGTTTTTGTATCATTTCAGCTAACTTGAGTTAACATTAGCACATTGCTTTACTTGTCACTTCAGTTATCTTGAGGTAACGTTAGCTTATTGCTTGACTTAACTTGAGCTAGCATTAGTTTATTTTTTTGTCGCCCATGGTGGTGCACAGAGGGGGAATTGAAATGTCATTTGCACGTTGTGAGCAAGATGACTTGAGGTATGGACTTTCATTTTGGTGTCAAAAGGCTCCTTTGTAAAATTGGGTTGCCACGTAAAAATGCAAGATGGCTTCCATCATATAAGTTGGGTAAGATGGTCTAGTGGCAGGGCTTTTGACTACGGATCCGAAGGTCGCGGGTTCGCGCCCCGGTCACTACCCAGCTTGGGGTGTCTATGAGTGCACACCTATTTCTCCAGCTCCCCGAGCGCTTTCGGGCTGCTCACTGCACCACCTGGTAGGTGGTTGGGTTAAATGCAGAGACGAATTTCGTCTGTGTATGGGAACATACGCAGATGACAGGAATAGACATTATTATTATTATTAGGCCCGAAGCAGCGAAGCTCTGCTGAAGGCCTATTGTAATCGCAGGATTTCTTCATTATTATTATTCTTCTTCCGTCACTTCGCGCGGCCGTTTGGGGCCTTTAACATATTCAAAAACTCACCAAACTTCACCCAAAATTGTCCCCCAACGAAAATTTTATGAATCTGGTGTAATCGCAAGTGGGCGTGGCCTAACTGCTCAACAGCGCCCCCTAACGTGAGTTGGGGAATACCGTAAGTCGTAGAGATCTGAAACTCGGTACATATGTAGATCTCCCCAATTCAAGAAAAAAAGTACATTGGAGGTACCCTCTAAAATGCACAGGTAGGCGGCCATTTTGGGTCAAAGGTCAAATTTTGGTCATTTTTCAGTTTTACTCATGTCGAACTTTGACGAACTCCTTCTCAGGCGTTCGACCTATCGGCTTCAAACTTGGTCAGAATGCAGTTAAGGCATGGGCCTTTAAAAGTTATCAAAAAAATTGACTTTTCGTATATGTTCAGGGGGCGTGGTGGAGCGGTGAACTTGGCGTACTCGCCGAAACAAACGAAACGCTATAACTTTGACATTTAAAGGTCTATTGACACCATGCTTTATCCTAGAATAATGAAACTTGGTACACATATGTATCTCATCAGGAGCTACAAAAAAGTCTCTTGGAGCAATGGTCCAAAGCCAACAGGAAGTCGGCCATTTTAGGTCAAAGTCACAATTTGGTCTATTTCATTTACGTCATATCTGAGCGAACTCGTCCTAGAGCTTTCGAGATCCAGGCGTCAAACTCGGTCAGCACTATCTTGAGGCATTGAAGGTCAAAAGTTATCAAAAGAATTTTTCTAAGTCAAAGCATGTGGGCGTGGCCTTAGGTCAAAGTCAAATTTGGTCTATTTCATTTACGTCATATCTGAGCGAACTCGTCCTAGAGCTTTCGAGATCCAGGGGTCAAACTCAGTCAGCACTATCTTGAGGCATTGAAGGTCAAAAGTTATCAAAAGAATTTTTCTATGTCAAAGCATGTGGGCGTGGCCAAGCCTCAAATCTGGCCATTTTCCATGAAACATCAATTACGTCATATCTGAGCGAACTCGTCCTAGAGCTTTCGAGATCCAGGCGTCAAACTCGGTCAGCACTATCTTGAGGCATTGAAGGTCAAAAGTTATCAAAAGAATTTTTCTAAGTCAAAGCATGTGGGCGTGGCCTTAGGTCAAAGTCACAATTTGGTCTATTTCATTTACGTCATATCTGAGCGAACTCGTCCTAGAGCTTTCGAGATCCAGGCGTCAAACTCGGTCAGCACTATCTTGAGGCATTGAAGGTCAAAAGTTATCAAAAGAATTTTTCTATGTCAAAGCATGTGGGCGTGGCCAAGCCTCAAATCTGGCCATTCTCCATGAAACATCAAGCTAAAATAACTTCCTAATATAAGCTCCCAGCTACACCAAATTCACTAAGATCTATATTTATCCATCCCTCGACAGGACTGCAGTCCAATATGTAGTGGGCGTGGCCTGATTCTTCCAGAGCGCCCCCTAGAATTTAGTTTAAAAATCAGCCCCCAGCCATGCTTTATCCCAGAATTATGAAACGTGGTATACATGTGTAAATTGTCAGGACCTACAAAAAAGTCTCTTGGAACCCTGGTCCAAAACAAAAACAAAGTCGGCCATTTTGGGTCAAAGGTCATTTTCCGATGTTTTTGAATTGCGTATTTAAACAAACTCCTCTTAGTGATTTTGAAGGATTGCCTTTAAACTTGGTTAACATGCCCTTAACACATTGGACAGTAAAAGTTATCAAAAGTTTGCGTTTTCGTTTATGCTAAAGGGGCGTGGCCAGGCCTCAAACTTGCGCTTCATGCGTCCCCTACATTATTTCTATAGTCCCATCTCAGTGATACATCATCCGATCTGAACCAGATTTATTGTGCATAATCAGTGAGACCTTGTGGACACATTGATATTGTTGTTTAACATATGACTCCAGAGCGCCCCCTAGATTATTCAAACTGTTATATCTCAGTGATACATCATCCGATCTGAACCAGATTTATTGTGCATCATCAGTGAGCCCTTGTGGACACATTGATATGGTGGGCTAACATTTGACTCAAGTGCGCCCCCTACATTATTTCTATAGTTATATCTCAGTGATACATCATCCGATCTGAACCAAATTTATTGTGAATAATCAGTGAGCCCTTGTGGACACATTGATAATGTGGTTTAACATATAACTCCATAGCGCCCCCTAGATTATTCAAACTGTTATATCTCAGTGAGACATCATCCGATCTGAACCAGATTTATTGTGTATCATCAGTGAGACCTTGTGGACACATTGATATTGTGGTTTAACATGTGACTCCAGAGCGCCCCCTAGATTATTCAAACTGTTATATCTCAGTGAGACATCATCCGATCTGAACCAGATTTATTGTGCGTGTGCACCCCTGGTGCGGAGTAGACACGAGAGACTTCGAAATGGCGACCGAGCGGACGAGCTGGAGCTCGCGCGGTCGCCTCAATAAGGTCCGAGCGGCGCTAAGCTGCTTCGGGCCTCAACGCCGCTTGCGGCTTTAATTATTATTATTATTATTCTAAGATGGCGGCGCGTGCAAACGTTGCAGCTTCTCTCTCTCCCAGCAACACGGTGCTTTCGTCTGTTTTGCCCTACACGCCGCAATTTGCCGGCACGTCTTCGTCTTGTCTACGTGTTCAAGAACGCAAGTATAGCCGTGAATTCCTGCTTGATGTCGGAAAAACCGCTCATTTGGAAATAAACAGCGTACTCCAGGAGAAGCTACATGAGCTCGAGGAGAAGCTACGTGAGCTTCGTGACTGCGACCTGCTCTGGAAGCCAGCCCCGAGCTTCCCTTCATCGTGCCCGCCGTGGAAGCGCCACAAGCGGCTTGACAGAAAGCGGAAGCCAGCCCCGAGCCTCTCTTCACCGCGCCCGCCGTGGAAACGACACAAGCGGCGTGACAGGAAACAGAAGCGAGGTAAACAACAAATTGGATTATATACGCCTGCTACGAACAACACAAAAGACTGTGAGAGACTGTTGTGTGTTTGTATTCACGGAAACGTGGCTTAACAACAACGTTCCGGACCATGCAGTTCAGCTGGAGCAGCTAACATGCTACAGAGCGGACCGAACCCTCGAGGGAGGTAAGACAAGGGGAGGGGGGCTCTGTGTTTACATCAACAAAGCATGGTGCCTGGATGCTGCTGTTGTCTACAAACACTGCTCACCTTTTGTGGAGTTTATGACTATTAAATGCAGACCGTTCTATTTACCGAGGGAATTTACAGCTGTTATGATTGTTGCTGTATATGTTCCTCCAAGCTCCAACAGCAAAGTTAGAGGTGAGGCACTAAATGAACTATATGTGCACATCAGTGAGCAGCAAACGGCACATCCTGATGCTTTTCTCATCACAGCTGGTGATTTCAACAAAGCAGATCTAAAGAGTGTATTTCCAAAAACATACATAAACATAAATTTTGCAACAAGAGGAAACAACACACTGGACCAAGTTTACACCACCATGAAAAATGCCTACAGAGCACTCCCCCTCCCCCACATTGGTGCTTCTGACCATATCTGTGTTATGCTAAAGCCAGCATACAGGCCACTGGTGAAAGTCACAAAACCAGTCCGCAAGCAGATACGAGTGTGGCCAGAGGGGTCTTCAGAGGCACTCCAGGACTGTTTTGACACCACAGATTGGGGTATGTTCAAAGAAGCTGCTACCACAAACAACAACACATGTCTCCAGGAGTACTCAGACACTGTATTGCTGCGTTCCAGTTGCCTCGGAGGTCGAAATTACCAACCTGGAATGACGTCATCACCGAGTTAAATGCGTTCCAGTTAGCTTGTCGGCACGATGACGAAAACAAGATGGACGCCCGCTACAAAGCTGTTGTTGTTCTTGCTTTGTTGGATTATAAAAAGGTTTCCAGACCAGCAGCGAAGTTGAAAAGCAATTCTGAGGCTCTTGAAATGTTAACCAGGTATGTTGTTTTAACCAGTAGTTTTTATTTATTTATAAATAAGCTTATTTTTGTTAATTATGGTCTTGAGGCTCTTACATCTACTTTATAGTTTTAATTCGATCTCTTTTAGGATTATAGCAGCAGTACAGAAGTTATCATTAGATAAATAAAGTCAGAAAGTGCTGAACATTGTTTTTCTTTTCTTTTTACTACCTCAAACCATTAGCAGACGTTTTTACGGTTTATTGTTAAAATTGTTATTAAACTTCAATCAATCAAAACTTTATTTCAGACTCATATGGTCCATAGTAACAAAACAATTTAATTTCTTTGTATTTTAGGATGCTGCTGATACACACAAACCTACGGACACATGGAATAATCATGAAGACTATGGGAGGTGATGCTGAACATGGATGACAACACGTTTGTGCGTCATTTCAGAGTCAACAAGACCCAGTTCACATCTGTAATGATGCAGCTGCAGGAGAAAGGCATAAGGAAGGAGCACTGTCAAGGTGCAGCACCAGTCCCTGTAGAAAAGAAGGTCCTGATGTTCCTGTGGTACATGGCCAACCAGAACAGCTTCAGGGAGATGTCTGACAAATTTGGTCTCGCAGTCCTCAGCACACAGGATCATCATGGAAGTACTGAAGGCCATTTTGCACAATGGGACACACCTTCATCCCCTGGCCTAACGAATTGATGCTGTGGTGATGATTGTCATCATGGCAGCCTGCCTTCTGCATAACCTCTGCATTGGGGCTTCACCAGTGTGTCAGGATCACCCAAACGGCTGTCCAAGGCAGGATGAAAATGACTAAATTACTCTTTACTGTGATGTGTGGATGCTGTACTTGTATTAGCTTGTCATAACTTGTCAAAAAATGTTCTAGTGTTGTTATAGTGCTGTTTTGATTAAATGTGTTTATCTGACATGCCACTCTCTCGCTGTCATTTATATCTGTGTGGATAAACCACGCCAAAAACATAAGCTGGTATAGGTAAACACATTTTACAGCTTCAAAAACCAGCTGCAAAACTTAGTTTCCCACAACAATAACACCTGCTTAAAAGTCAGTGCTTAAATAAAGCATTTCTATGTAGTAATTTTAAAACTCTGCCCGATGAGAACATGAGAGCACTAGTTTCTCTGCAAGTACATCGGTTTCCAAAAATATTGATGAAAAACTGCAGTGCATCATGACAAATTGTCGTGTTTGAATACCAGAGGTGTTCCTCTTTTACACTGAATTTACTTTCATTCTAAGTAGTTTCTTTTCATTACCTGCTTTCCTTTATTCTACTGAAAAACCACACTTATTGTGAAGTAAGACAAGAATTTGTGCATTTGTTATTTCAAATTGTTTTTAATAACGTATGACAACAAGGCACAGGTACAATTTGAGGTCTCAGTAAAATGAGCTACCAGCTAAAACTAAATCAAAATAACTAACTTCACAAAAATCTTACTTAGTGATGTTGGACACAAAGACACTGTTCCAGTAGCAGCTGGCAAAATGCACCGAATAGAAAATGACAGTTTTGTGCAAATTAAACAATGAAATGTTCCTGAACATTCATTTGTGCAACAAATAAAAATCAGTAATCTCTTGTTTCACAATTATCTATCAGCCGGGTTATCAGTCTGCTCTCCTCTGTGCTCTGCAAGGGACAAGGGACCAGGGAAACAGGTTTGTCTGCTCGGGTCCAGGAACATGTTCATCTTCATGTTGACATAAACTGCAAAGAAATATACACATGGTTAACAACAAATCACAGATGACAGTAACTCACAAAACTAACCCACAATAATAATAAATAAGGTCGATTTTCACTCTCTCACACACACACCCCCAACACAGACACACACAGACACACACAGCTGTGGATTGACAGGATGGTTTGGGTTTCAAGTTTTGCATTTTTTTTAAACAAAATAATTGATTCTGTTAAACTGGATTCCCACCCTGACAAGCCAAGATAAATCTTGATAGACCTTTTAAAAACAGTTTATGGTGCAAAACATTAGTTTACTAGCTAAAAACACATGTAAAGGTGAACAAAGAACAACGAGGTTGCAGGTCTCCGACGCAGCTACATCATCAACACGACAACAATCACGTTCTTTAGAAAACACAAACCGCTTAGAAACACCCTCTAATTATTAGGCGACTTATTGTATAATAATCACTGTAAAGTACGACATGTGTTACTGAGTTAATGATAAACAATGAACGCTGAACAGCTAAAACGAGTACTGTGCTAAACAACAACAATGCCGCCTCACACCCGTTTAGCGTGCCGTTGTCGACGCACAGCGGCTGTTTAAACATATCATTATCATTACTGTAAAGAACTACAGTGCCTGAATGCGTTAATGTGAAGTTACGGCTGAGTAAACCACAAAGAACAGCGAAAAAGAGTAAAAAGTAACTCTTTCACTCACTGTTGATGCGAGGAGCAGCCATTTTGAAACGATGATCTCGGCGAACTCGGGTATGGTGTGTCAAGACCGAGTCCACGAGTTGTAATTACGACCTGAGGGGGGCGTTCCAGTTGATTTTTACTGCTCGGAAGCTCGTAATTACGACCTCAGAGGACAACTGGAACGCAGCATATGTTCCCCCAGAGTTGATTGGACGTGTGTTGGATTTTTGTCACTCTTCTCGTCTTTACTGTCACCCGGGCCTTACCAAGACCCTCGCTTTGGTCCGGGCTCAATTCTGGTGGAAGACTTTGTCTAAAAATGTCCACTCTTTTGTTTGCTCTTGCCCTGCTTGCTCCCAGTCTAAATCCTCTAGACGTCCCCCCTCAGGTCTCCTCCGTCCTCTCCCCTGTCCCTCTCGTCCATGGTCTCATATAGGCATGGACTTCATCACTGGTCTTCCCGATTCAGGGGGTCAAACGGTCATTCTCACCGTGGTTGACCGGTTCTCTAAAATGACCCATTTAGTTCCCCTCCAGAAGCTACCTTCCTCCAAGGAGTTAGCCCACATCATGGTCCGTGAAGTGTTTAGGCTTCACGGGCTCCCACGTAACATTGTGTCCGACAGGGGCCCTCAGTTTGTTTCTCGCTTCTGGCGTGAGTTCTGTGACCTGCTTGGTGTTTCCATCAGTCTCTCCTCTGGTTTCCATCCTGAGACTGATGGCCAGGCAGAGAGGGCTAACTAGGAGGTGGAGGGTAAGCTTAGGCTTCTCTGCCAGCAGGACCCCGAGAAGTGGTCCTCTGCCCTACCCTGGGTGGAACATGCTCTTAATTTGCTCCCCTCCTCTGCTACTGGTCTTTCGCCCTTTTATGTTGTTTTTGGTTTTAAACCCCCCGTTTTTTCTGTCCAGGAACGTGAGGCCAGTGTTCCTTCTGCCCACCTGCCGGCCCTTAGATGCCAGAGGGTTTGGAGGAGAGCCAGGCGGGCTTTGCTCAAGACTACGGTGGTCTACGTTAGGAAGGCCGATCGCGTAGGACTCCTCAGCCCGACTATGTGGTGGGTCAAAAGGTTTGGCTTTCCACCAAGAGCCTTCCCCTTAAGGCTCAATCCCGCAAGCTCGCCCCCCGTTTTATTGGCCCTTTTCCCATTTCCAAAGTTATCAACCCTGTTTCTGTCCGTGTCTCCCTGCCCAAGGCCCTCCGTGTTCATCCCACGTTTCATGTTTCCTGTATCAAGCCTGTGGTAACCTCTGGGTTTCACCCTCCTGTTCGGTCCCCTCCTCCTGCCCGCCTTATTGACGGGTCCCCCGCCTATACTGTCCGTCGCCTCCTCCGTTCTAGACGGAGGGGCCGCGGCCTCCAGTACCTGGTTGACTGGGAGGGGTACGGCCCTGAGGAACGTTCCTGGGTTCCCTCCCGCCATGTTTTGGACAGGTCCCTCATCTCTGACTTCCATAGGCTCCATCCGGACCAACCGGGTGGGACGCCAGGAGGCGTCCCTTGAGGTGGGGATATGTCACGTTTCACGCCTGTTAGATCAGTTTTTCTGTCACTCTGTGCATCGCTTGGTGTATCTGGCTCCTTTTCTGTCTCTTCTGTCATGTGGTGTGTTTTCAGTTGATCTCTGCTGCATGTGTGTTTTCAGTTTGTCTCTGCTGCATGTGGGTTTAAGTTTGTCTTCACCTTCAAACCGGTTTGTTTACACCGCAGCTCTGATTAGGTTCGATCAGCTGCACCTGTCGCTGCACCCTTTATAAACCAGACTCCCACACCAGCTCTCTGCCAGATAGTTGAACACAGTCATCTGTAAGTAAATATCACGCGCTCTTTCCTGTCCTATTTCCTGGTTCACGTATCCTTGCCTCTTTGATCTCCTGGTTTTCTGACGCCTCGCCTGCCCGACTTTTCGCCTCCTGCTTCTCCTCCTCGGACTGACGCCCATCGGATTTGTGCTTTTGACCTTCGCCTGCCTCACCACGTCTCTTTGCCTTCTCCTGTTTGGATCTACGCTCTTCTGCTTCCCGGCTGTCGACCCTCGCTTGTGGGAATCCCCACTACGTCACTGGATTACGTCACGGACCCTCGCTGCGGCTGGCTGTTCCCCCCTCACCGGCTACAGCTCCTCCTGCAGCGGACCTGCGTCTCCACGCACTGAGAACCCCCTTCCATCTGTGAGACGGTTAGTGGCTGCATCTCATTGACTGTCAAGTTTCCTGTTTTCATCAGCCTGACCACTAACCGTTCTCCTCCATTCTGCAGACTTGTTACAGCCTGTGGGTTCCCTCTCGACACCAGAGCAGCAGAGCCAGCCTGCATATTAATAAAAGTAACTGTTTTTCTGTTGTGGTGATTTTGGTCCAGCCATTTGGGGCTTCGTTACACTTGCTGTTGAAGTTCTTAGAAATTTAAAGTGTCAGTCAAAAATTGTGTTATGAATATGGAAAAAAAACATGTATACCTGTAAGTCACTTTGGTGTATAAGTCACAGGACTAATAAATCTATGAAAAAAAAAACTGTGACTTATATGCTGGAAAATACAGTATATTGCAGTCAATTTTATTTGACATGACTGAAAAAATACTATGATTTTCCTATTGTAGTATAGAAGTGCCCCAAGCTGCTATCTGTTCTTGCAACTATATGCTTTTGCAAAACCCCTAAAAACAAATCAAAGTAAAAACTTGATGATGTGTTTGCAAAACCTACATTAGATTGGAGTTGTTGCAAGACCACAGTAATACACTTTGGGCTTGGCCTTGCTTGGACTCACTGTTAGCTCCTAAGAAGTAGAAATACATTTCTCAGAAATAGTTGCTCAAAGAACTGTCTACAACAGGTAAGATATTGTTTGACAATAATCCCATCACGTAGCTAATATTGAAACAACCATAAAATCACAATGATGAGAGATTCTGTTTTTTGAAGTTTAAACATAATCCACCTTTCACAAATAATGGTGTGGAAACTCTTTGCCTGCGTGCCACATTTGGGTGCACGTATGTTTATTTACAGTGTGCAGGCGCTGTATATGTAAGTTTTTTTTTTTTTTAGGTAAAGAGAAAAAAGAACAGCACAATGTCTGGGGCAGGGTGTCTCACTAATGAGGCTGTATAGCTGTGGGATGCGAGTCACAAACACAGAGAATGATCTGGGGACCATTTAGCCTCTCCTCTTCATTCCTCACACCACACCAAGGCAGCTTTAGCTCAGTCAACCCCCCTTCCCCCAATGTCTTCCCTTTTCTGACACAAAGAAGATGAAAACATATCCGCCTTCGTTTTGCAGCAGTTTCAAACATTTTGCATGCAGAGTTTGGTCCTAACAACAGGTGAATGGCCTGATCGCAGCACACAGATGGGAGGCATCAGTGCAATTAGAAATAAAAAGATCAATCCAACAACTAACACTATACAGTATATTTAAAAAAAAGTCAAGCTGATAGTGAATCTGTAAATCTAAAGTATAATTGTGACGGGAAAATAGAAGAGGAATAAAATCATAGATGCAGATGTAACAGAGAGAGGCAGAGGCAGGGGGAGGAGGGGGTTGGGGAGGAGAGAGATCTAACAGGTGCAGACTGGGACTGATGGACCAAACGCGTCAGAACAGAGTGGAGCATCACACTGCCGCGCACGCTCCTCATCTGCAGCCGCATCAAAAAGTGATTTTTTAATATTTCTTGGATTAAATTAAGCAGACGTTACAGAATCTGAAAAATAAGAAAAAGTGGTGGGAAATCACCTTCTTCTTAAGAAAGTCGTATTACTTTCCTGGGAGCTCGTTCGCGTCCAGCGGTTTTTCCAGCTCTCCAAATTGGCAGTTCTGAGTACACTTTGATTCTTTTTGGATTTTAGACACACACAAGGTAAGTTCTTCAATGTTTTATTGCAGCTTACAAATAAATTGAACAAAAAAAAAAAAGATCATAAAATCAGATAGCTAATTCACTTGACACAACAACAAAAAACAGTTTAAAAATCTATTTACAATTTTGCCCTTTGTCTTTTAATTTCATATAATAAATCGTGATTTCATTCAAACTAAATTGTATCAGTTATTAAGTGACTCCACTCTTTTCTTCCCACATACAGATAAAGACAGAGGAGGAATCAGCTCAGCCAAGTTGGGAAAAAAATAGTTGAATTCCTGAAAAAGAGTGAGGAGTTCTCAGATGATCATCAGAGAAAAGACACCAAGGAGGAACTTTTTTCCATTCCAGTCAGCATGGCATTAAGTGAGACTTCTACATGATGTACTGCTGTGTTGGACTTTAAGAGACATTTTTTTATTCTTTTAAAGGCAATTAATTTGAACTTTATTGAACACAACAAAGAATACCTCCTGTCTCTCTTCTTCAAGTTGAATTAGGGAAAAAAACTGATTTTGTGCAAGTTTTGGTTTTGATTCAGACATTTTTTTTTAAACTGAAGGACAAATATGTTTTTTAGAGTGTTTCTCTAAACCCAAGTTAATTTTTTGCCCATCACATGAACCCTTTTCTAAACGTCTTATAAATATTTGCTTAATTACTTTTGGATTTTCTTCTACTGTCGTTTCTTTTCTGGCCTTCAGCCATTTTGCTTCTTCACCATACTCGACCAAGCAGCACACTGATAACCCCCCCCCCCTACCCCCCACTCATTTTCTTATCCTTTCAAACCCTTTTCATTTCAAGCTGATTCTCAGAAAGGCTCCACCGTGGCCGGCACCATTCCAGCTAAGGGGGAAGAGGACTTCCTCACGCTGGCCGCTTCACGGCTCAGCCGCAGGAAACGTGTTATAATGGCTGCTGTTGGCGTGGCCATGGTTCTGATACTGTTGGTGGCCATTCCCCTGCTGGTCCACACAACCAAAGGGGCCACCACTGGAAGCGCGGGGAGCCATTACGAGATGCTTGGAAGCTGCAGGATGGTGTGCGACCCCTACGCTACCTCACAGCCAGGTCAAGAGCTGACAGCTGTGTCCCCACCCCCACAGGATTACACTGGAAAGAGGATGAAGCCTGGACTACGAGGACCTCCGGGGATCCCTGGCCCTCCAGGAGAGCGGGGACCCCCTGGAGAGCCAGGCAAAGCTGGGCCGCAGGGGCCACCCGGACCAGGCCCTGGAGGCTATTCTCCTGCAATCTACACTCCCAAAATTGCATTCTATGCAGGGCTTCGCAAGCAGCACGAGGGCAACGAAATACTGAAATTTGATGATGTGGTGACCAACGTAGGGAACTACTACGAGCCCAGCACTGGCAAGTTCACCTGCCCCCTGCCTGGCATCTATTTTTTCACCTACCATGTTCTAATGAGAGGTGGTGATGGGACTAGCATGTGGGCAGACCTGAGGAAGAATGGACTGGTTAGTAAAAAAAAATAAAAAAAATAATGTGTGTGTATGTGTGAGGGTGCGTGTGCAGAGGGTGTGTCTGAATGGAGAGGCTACACATGCTCATGCAACAGATTGTTCCGACTGTTGATGTGTTTTGCCATAAACTCATATTCACCTTTGCAACATTGAGCTCTTCAGATTCAGAGCACATTCCACTTAGAAGGTTGGCAACCAAAGAATGAAACGGCAATCCTTGTCCTCATTAAGGCAAATTCATGCTATACAGTCTAATTTTTTCAGCCAGGGATATTTACATTCCCACACATGCCTTGGCTAAATGACAAGTGGCAGACAGTGCCGTGCCAGAAAGAACAGTCCAATTAGTAAGTATCACACACACAGAGCTTGATTATCACCTAAACAGAAGTGCAAAAGAGCACGGGAGAAATGTCTGTCAGAATGTGGACTAGTCAGTTTGCACCTCGGCTAAAGAAATAATGAATTTAATATTGACAGTCCACTCATCTACTGCCTCATTCCCCAGACACTAATTAATGATAGAGGGGCTGCTGGGAGGAAAGAGGAGTGGAGAGGTGGGATATATCACAGGGATTTGATCAGCGGAGTCCAAATCCAGGAAAGCAAAATGTCTTCAACTTGATTTTTACATTTATTCATTCATCAAGGACTCAAAGTGAAAATACATTCTGCTCACACCAAGGACAATTCACGCTTATTAAATCTGATCAAAGGTCAATTTGAGACCTAAAATAAGTTTTTTTTCCAAATTTTTGCATTTTTTATAAATCACAAAGATGTGTTTAAGGCTGCTTACCTAATGTGCTGTATTGTCATTCCAGTCATTTTAGCCTGCTAAATAATTCATCCGTCTTAGATTAGATCCCCCTGAACACCCGCCATACCTTCCTCTCCTGTCCCTCATCCCGGCTTGTTCATTGATTCTCCATTAATTATCCTTTCACTCAGCTCAATTATCTAACTTCACCGAGGTCCGTCTGACACCCCGTCAGGCGGCTCCGTTAGTTAAACGGTTCCGTTAAACAGAGCACCCACTTTACGGCGATCTGGCCAAACGGAGCTGCTGGTGAAAGAAAACGGAGAGTGTAAGTGAAACTCTGCAGAATGCACCATCGTGTTTGGAGTTCTCAAAGCCCCGAGGCAGACAGGTACCCCGCCTGAGGCCGGTCAGCAGCTGGGGATCAGTAAACAGGTGGTGTGTTTCTGAACACAGAATTAACCACGCCTGTTTAACCATCGCCGGAGGTGCTTAAACCTCGCTGAATATTTCTTTAACAAATATTTGAATTAGCCCCAAAATGCCTGGTTGCATTTCAATTCTGTGCAGGGGATTTTAACCTCGCTTTGGTCAGCCAGCTATAATTTGTCAGAATGAACGAAACAAGCATGTAAACTCATTGGGGACGTGCTGAGACGTCCTCCAGAAGAAAATGAAGGCGAGAGCAGAACGAGACGGGTGAGCTGATGGTCATGGGTGGGGCCGAGGACGATGGATGACTTGATGGAGGTTTGGAGACAGTGGGCTGGTAGATGAGGCATCTGGGAGGCTGGCGTTGAAGGCCAGGGTGAGATCAGGCATGATGACCGATGGACACCCACTCACCACATCAACGCTTGACATGTGATCAAGGTCGAGCAGAAAAAGAGAAGGAAAATAAAAATCTTTACCAAACTTTTTCTTTTCCCCCCACTTGACCAAGTTAAGATTGATGCTTTCTATATATCAGTGCATTGATGTCTGGTTGTATAACTCTACGTAGTAATGATGTTTTGTTTTGGTCTCCTGGATTGTTAAATGCCTACGAGAGTCATGTTCTTTGGGATCCCTACGGA
>JBBPBX010081065.1:0-16031 GCA_038048925.1 Garcialebias charrua | reverse complement strand
TAGACCGGAACCTCATATGATTTGGAATTTTGGCCCTGAAACAGCGTCTGGACTTGGAAGGCTGCAGTGAAAAAGAACACTGTGGTCTGAATTGGAATAAACAAAAAGACTATCTAATCTGGTTTCTGCACACGTCCTTGAAAAGAGGCCTGTTTGGAAACTTTCTCCTGGAGCGTAGAGCTGAAGTGCCCTTGCTGACCTCCCCCCCCAGAGATCTCTGTGTGTGGCTCGGATGACGCCCAGCTGAACAACTGCTGAACTGTGTTCTTTGAAGTTACTCACAGACTATATATCTCCTTGCCTGTCGTCAAAACTGCAACAATGTCTCGTGTGACTGTGCTTTCGCTGATAGAGTTTTTGAGACTTTATCATGGAGTGTCCTCAGGCAATCTTTGATAAATTCTTTTTTTGAATATCACAAATGATACCTACTGTGCTTTTCCTTTTTCCATATCTGTTTTGCTCTTCATCCATGATGGATGAGAGATGGCCGCGCTGACGAACATGCGTGTTTTGAACATGCGTGTTTTGAATTGCTGCAGCTTAACATTCTCTGACCTTGGATGACTGTGTTTACATGATCACGTTGTATTGGTTTACTGGTGCAATGTTAATAAAAAATCTCTTATCTCTTATCTCTCAATAACGTCAGGAAATCATCATGAAGAGGTTATTTTTTTTGTATTTGACTCCCCAAACACGCAGTTAATTCTTGGTTTCCCCTGGTTACGGGATCACAATCCCCATTTCAATTGGGAACTCGGTAGGGTTGAGAGATGGAGTGACCGATGTTTAAAACACTGTCTCCGCTCTGGCATCTCCAATCCTTCCATAAGCACACCAGGTACAGAAGATATAGATCTCTCTAGCATACCTCCTGAATATCATGATCTGGCCCCGGTATTCAGTAAATGTAAAGCTCTTTCTCTTCCACCTCATCGTCCGTATGACTGCCCCATTGACCTTCTCCCGGGAGCTCCTTTACCAGTTAGCCGTCTCTATAATTTGTCAGGTCCGGAACGTGACTCCATGAGATCCTACATTGAGGAATCCCTTGATTCTGGGATTATCCGTCCTTCTACGTCCCCGCTGGGGCAGGGTTCTTTTTTGTCACTAAGAAGGACAAGACACTACGTCCCTGCATCGACTATCGAGGTCTGAACCTTATAACCATAAAGAACAAATATCCACTACCGTTAATCAACTCCGTACAAGAACAATTACAACCCGCTACCATATTCACAAAACTGGATCTTCGTAACGCTTATCACCTGGTTCGGATTAAAGAGGGTGATGAGTGGAAGACAGCCTTCAAAACACCCCTGGGACATTTCGAATATTTAGTCATGCCTTTTGGCCTCACCAATGCTCCCGCAGTCTTCCAGGCACTGATTAACGATGTGTTGCGGGATTTTATTGGAGATTTTGTGTTTGTTTATTTGGACGACATCCTCATCTATTCCAGGAACGAGCAAGAACATGTTGCTCAAGTCAAGAGGGTACTTCAGAGACTTTATGAAAACCAACTCTTTGTTAAAGGTGAAAAATGTGATTTTCACGCCTCCTCTGTTTCATTTTTGGGGTTTATTTTTGGAAAAGGGCACTACAAGACGGACCCTGAAAAGACTAAGGCAGTGGTGGAGTGGCCGGTTCCGGAGACCAGGAAACAACTGCAACGGTTCCTAGGATTTGCTAATTTCTACAGGCGCTTCATCAAGGACTACAGCCGTATCGCAGCGCCCCTCTCTCAGCTCACCTCCACTAGCAGAGCATTTCGGTGGACTCCTGAAGCCAACTCTGCTTTTGGTAAGCTAAAAGTCCTTTTCTCCTCCACACCCATCCTCTGCCACCCAGACCCGGCTCGTCAGTTCATCCTCGAGGTGGATGCATCCGATACCGGGGTGGGCGCTGTGTTGTCCCAGAGGTCACCCACGGACGATAAGGTACACCCTTGTGCCTTCTACTCTCGTCGACTGTCGCAAGCCGAGAGGAACTACGACGTGGGCAACAGGGAACTGCTTGCGGTGAAGTTGGCATTAGAGGAGTGGCGTCATTGGCTTGAGGGAACGGAGGTACCTTTTCTCATTTGGACTGACCACAAGAATCTTACGTACCTCCGAGACGCTAAACGATTGAACCCTAGACAGGCACGCTGGTCACTTTTCTTCAATCGTTTTAATTATTCTTTGACTTTCAGACCAGGTTCCAAAAACATTAAGCCTGATGCCCTGTCACGTCAGTTCTCTCCTCCAGACTCTCCCGAAACTGCTGAAAGCATCATACCCCCGGTCTGCATCGTGGGTACCCTCACCTGGCCCATCGCTAAGGAGGTTCGACAGGCTCACCTGTTGGAACCGGATCCGGGCACTGGTCCTCCTGGGACGCTCTTCGTCCCCTCATCCATGAGGTCGAAGGTACTCGAGTGGATACACACAAATAAGCTCTCATGTCATCCTGGGGTTGCCCGTATGCTCTCTCTAACAAGGACCCATTTCTGGTGGCCTACATTGTCGCACGATGTCAAAGAGTTTGTTGCAGCTTGTTCCACCTGTGCCAGGAACAAATCTGGGACTCAGCCCCCTGCGGGCCTTCTTCTGCCTCTGCCCACACCCAGCCGTCCTTGGTCGCACATTGCCGTGGATTTTGTCACTGGTCTACCCCCATCAGACGGTAACACAGCCATTTTTACAGTGATTGACAGGTTTTCCAAAGCTGCCCATTTCATCCCTCTACCGAAGTTGCCTTCCGCCATGGAGACGGCTCGACTGTTGGTACAACACGTTTTCCGTATCCACGGCATCCCCTCTGACGTGGTGTCGGACAGAGGTCCCCAATTCATCTCCCAGGTTTGGCGCTGTTTTTGTTCCTCCTTAGGGGCATCCACCAGCCTCACCTCGGGCTATCACCCGCAATCTAACGGCCAGGCAGAACGTTGTAATCAAGAACTCGAGTCCACTCTGAGATGTCTTGTGGAATGTAACCCGTCTGCCTGGAGTCAACATCTGGTTTGGGTGGAGTATGCCCACAACGCCCACAGATCTGCGGCCACTGGTATGTCACCTTTCGAGGCTTCCCTGGGTTACTTACCTCCTCTCTTCCCCAGCCAGGAGACGGACATCTCGGTGCCTTCTGTGCAGCACCATTTTCGCCGCTGTCGACGCGTTTGGCGTCAGGCGAAGGCGGCGCTTCTCCGCACGGCTGACCAGAACAAGAAGATGGCGGACCGTCATCGTTCTTCGGCTCCTTCTTATACGGTGGGTCAAAGGGTTTGGCTTTCCACCAGGAACATTACCCTGAAGGACACCCCTAGGAAACTGGCCCCTCGTTTCATCGGGCCATTTCCGGTGGTCAAGATCATCAACCCATCTGCGGTGCGTCTCCGGCTTCCTGACTCCATGAGGGTTCACCCAACATTCCATGTTTCTCAGCTCAAGCCTGTTTCTGTGAGTCCTCTGTGCCCGCCTGCCGACCTGCCTCCTCCGGCCCGTCTCATCGACAACCATCCGGCGTACACGGTGCGCGCCATTCTGGATGTCCGTCGCCGGGGGAGGGGTTTTCAGTACCTGGTGGATTGGGAGGGCTATGGTCCTGAGGAGCGTTCTTGGATTCCACGCTCTTTCATCTTGGACCCTAGTTTGATCACCTCGTTCTTCAAGGCTCACCCTGAGAAGCGCTTCCGGTCGCCAGGAGGCGACCCTTGAGGGGGGGGTACTGTAAGAGTGGCACTCTCTGCAGCTCCAAGATGGCCGCCAATCACCCTCAGCTGACGGTCATCCACCTGATGAGCTACACTCCTATTTAAGGCTGCAGTCGAGTACTACTCATCGCTGAAGCATTGATTCTTGTTATGTCATCGCGTCTGATTTTGGATCTGGATCCTGTTCCTCGTGCCGTGCCCTCCAGCCACTTGCCTGCCTCCTTTGCCCTCTGGAATCAATTGGAGTTATTGGATGTTCATGGAACCCATCTCCCTTCCTCATCTGGATTCCAGATGAACCACGTTGTACTTTAAACCACTGTAAATAATAAACACTGTTCTTTTTGTACTCTCGTGCCTTGTGTCGTTCTGGGTCTCGTTACAAACTGGGTTACCTAGAAACCATTACAGCCCTATGATTACCATACACTAAACTAATAATATAATACAAATTTAAATTTAACAGTCCTACAGTAAATACCAATTTGTGAAGGTTATGGTGTTAAAATAATTTTATTCAAACTTCTTGATTCAGCAATTATTGTTATGTGAAGACATAAAACAAGAAACAAGAACTTGTACCTTTATGATACAGTACTTTGTTTGAATGCAGTTCACTGAAGTCTTTTGTGGTTCACCTGGAAAACATAAAACTATTTACTCATCTCCACAAGCGCATTTTTCTTTAATGATAATGTCACAATTTATGCTGCAGTCTTTGACAAAGGATCTATAATTTGAACTAAATTAAACCACATCAATCTCAGAAAAAAGGCTAAGTATTTTCTGGAATTATCATTAAAAATAAAAATATAAACTTTTGAAAATTTAAGCTGTAATGGATATTTTAAAACGATGAATTAGACAGAAAAAGACCCAGTAAAACCATCATGATGGAAGAGCTAGCGACATACAACTAGCAATTTAACATGTTAAATTAACAAAAAACTTGCAACATGAAGTGTTAAGGCTCGGATATAGTCGCGCTTTGGTCCGCAAGCTGGAGCGCGCGTGCTGCGCGCGCACTGTGCCGTGCGGCTTCATGCGTTTATAGTGTAGCACGGCAGCGCATGGCAAAGTGCTGTTCTTTTACTGACCAGCAGGTGGCAGTACTCTCTAAAACCTGTGCATATGTTGCAAGAAAGGGTGTAGAAGAAGAAATCTACCGTAGAAGAAGAACTGTTTGAAATCACACAACAAAACAAATGGCTTTCTGCTCGCTCGGGGAATTTAATACTTTGTATCACATAAAAAACATTCCTCCATGCGTCGCGACGCCGTTTCCACGACCACAGCGGCGCAGACAGCTGCAGGCTCTGGCGTGAAGGCTGTCGGTGAGGTCCCTACCCGACCTGTCAATCAATTTGGTGCGCGCGCTAGGCTTGCGGAGCTTCAAAATCTGGGAGGTGCACGACCACGCGCGAAACCAACGCGCTGGCCAAAGCGCGGGGGCGGGGACTATGCGATTGCGTCACTTTTCGCGCGCGCACCCTCGCGCCCTATGCGACGCGTCAACTATATCCTAAGCTTTAACGTTGATAGATTGTGGTCAGAACAGTCAGCTAACGCCTCAAAGTGGCAAAAAAATGCTGTATTTTCATCAACTTACCCGAGAAAACACGAAGATTGAACTACGTTCAGTGGTAGAACAGGAGCTGTTTGTAACTTTCAGCAGCTCCGTGACCCACGTGACTTCCGCATTCCATTCTTTCTATGGGAGTCAATGGGAGTGTCGCAACTCTCTCTTTATACGGCTCTGGTCTAGACGCCTGCCCCCCCCCCGCGCTTCTCCTCCATAGCAGCTCGGTTCTTCAGTGCGCGCGGCTCACGGCTCCATCGCCTGCACAACGCGGCGCACGGAGCTGAGGGCGAGGTGATGGAGGCGGAGGAGGGGGGAAGAGGAGGTGGGGGTGGCACACACGCGCAGGTTCCACTCGGCTCGGAACAGATCGGTACTTTGGGCACTTCTTTTTTATGTGTGGCTGAGAGGGACGCACGGTGGAGAGCAGCGCGCGCTCAGCCAACACGTCCTGGAGTCAGGCATGAGGACGTGTTGGGTCAGCAGCTTCTCTCATGCGCGCTCCTCCTGGTCATCGCGCAACCACATTCTGCAGGTTATATTTCGAATCAGATATAATAATCTATTGCTCCGATGGTGTTCGCACAGCAGTCCAGCAATAGCATGAAAATCAGTCTTAATTCGTACTTGTTCTGCGGCGGTGTATGGGGATTTTATGTACCTGGGTGTTAATATGAGGAGCGGCTTTGATGACCAAGGGGAGCGCACGGCTCACTGAAGCCTGCGCGACACACCAGACAAATTAAACTTAAAATTATAATTCTAGTTCAAACAGAATAACCTATTGTCAAAAACAATTGTGGTGCGTGACTTTTTTAAACTCAAAATATTTTCTAAATAACGAAATATGAAGTTATTAGTGGAGAAATCCCGTCTGGATGACAGCAGACTGACGCTCCTAAAATATACGACAGGTCCGGACCACTCGTAAATTTTGTTCGTATCTGAAAAAATTCGTAGGATACGAAAACATTGTTGAATGCCACAAATGATCCTAAATCACTCGTACGAACAGTATAAGAACAAATCTGTGCGTACGACCGGTTCGTGCATGAGGCCCAATGTTTGTTTTTATGTTTATAAGGGTATATTATTCTTAGAGAGCTATGAAAAATTAAAAATGCACATTAAGCAAAGCTTGGGACTCCAGTAGATAAAACTGTGGGACAGAATTTAAACTTTTTTAGGAATTGCCATTATCCCACCCGGCCCCCTTTTGTTGCTGTAGCCGGACGGGTGTGGATAAAAATAGGCGACTGAAGTTTAAAAACACTATTTTAATAAAAATGAAATTGGTTGAAATGATTATACCTAAAAAGTTACCTTTAAGGCACGCAGGCCCGTTGCAGATGAGGCTTTGAGAAAATTTCACACAGGTCTTTAAGTTAAGTTGCACAATTGTTTGTTTAAAAAAATACTAAGTTAAAAACATTCACTTTAAAAGACAATTATGACTCTACTCAACAATAAAAGTGCAAGTAAGAACAGTACATAAAAAGGAAAGCCCCACAGACAAATCTTACACCAAACCAGGAGTAATATCACCGCCTGGGGGGGATTCTCGATCAATCAAGCAGCAGCAGTCCGAGTCCGTCCTGGTAAGATCCGCCGCACCGTAATGGACGCCACTCAAGCCGACACCTGAACGATTAGTCCGAGCTGAGCATCAGTCAGCCCAGATCAGCCCCACAGGACGCGTGACGCAGCCCGCCCCACACCGTCAAGAACAGCGGGCGCCAGACCAGCAAACAGGGCAAGTCGACGGACAACCCAGATGGAGGGCGGAAATCAGTCGGGATAATCAGGACAGCAGGCAAATGAACAGCCAAGGACAAACAGCAGCGGCTAATAAAAATAAATATTAGTATATAAATCTGAAACCATAAACAAAGAACAAAAACTAGTACTTACCACCGATCTCCACCTCTAACAGGAGAGGGGAAACAGGAGGCTTGTACAGGCGGCCGCGAGAACAGTAGATCAGAGCGACCTTAAGAGCACATTTATGCTAGAATGCTACGCCAGCAAACGCCGAGGTCTGAACCAGAAGGCGGATGACGTGATGTCAACCACTGAGGGCTTTCCCTTTTTATACAGGCAGCCAGCCCTAGACCCAATCACTTCCCGGCACTCGTGTGGTGTGTTCAAAGCCCACAGGACATACGGTACTGTCACATCCACCCCCCCAAACTGCATCAACACCCCGTCGATGATCCAGCTTGACACCACGGTCGAAATACAGCGGACATGATACTCCAAACCTCGAAAACCACTCTGCAACCAGGATCTGCGCCACAGTAGAGGCATGCTGATCTCCAGTCTGAATAACCAACGTGCAATGCTGGGCAGCACTAATCCAAAAATTAGTTCCGCTATTTCTAAAGCACTTATTAATTTATTTAGGTCCGCAATTTCAAAAGCGCTTACCGTATTCGCCGGTGTATTATACGCAGTATTTTTGCTCATTTGAATGTCCAGCGTATTAAACACCGAAGAGTATTATTTATGGATTTTTTCCCATATTTTTAGACTCATTTTTCGCTCTGATTCTTCGTTTTTCATTTTTGGCGAAAATGGTGCAGTACCAGTTTCGGCCGCTATACGGGCGCTGTAGGCAGCAGCCAGCAGAGGACTCAGAGAGTGAAGAGGAAGAGGGGCCACTTCCAGAAGTTTCTACTTGCTGTGTCCGAAAAAAGACTCCTTTGGTCGGACTGATGACTCTGTCGCTGCCCGCTCCCTGCTGTGGATGTAGCTGTTTTTGTTTGCAAGATACCACTCATAAACCACACCGCGGATTTTTAAATCCAGCTGATTTCACATTTGGTTCAGCTCAGGAGCCCGTCTGCTATAGTGAGGTAAGAAATATATTTTTAAGCGTTTATTTAGCTAAATTTAAAGAAACAAAGCGTCCGGTTTGACCCGCCTGGCGCCTGCATAAAAATCAGCGAACTTTTTAAAAAAAATCCAGCTGATTTGAACATTTCGTTAAACTCAGGAGTACGTCTACTATTAAGTCAGCTAAGAAATATATTTTTTAAGCGTTTATTTAGCTAAATTTAAAGAAAGAAAGCGTCCGGTTTGACCCGCCTGGCGCCTGCCTAAAATTCAGCGAACTTTTTTTTTTAAAATCCAGCTGATTTGAACATTTCGTTAAGCTCAGAAGCACGTCTGCTATGAAGTCAGCTAAGAAATATATTTTTTCTCGCAAAGAAATAATTGTTTTACCGTGTTTCCTTGTGAAGATCTTCGTACTCGCTTGCTTCTGTCGCCGCCATCTTGATTAGGGCAAATGAGGCGCTGACGCGTCGCGTGGTGATGACGCGTATTAAACACCGGGGCGTATTGTGTACGTTTTTTTCTTGTTTATTGTTAATAATTGGACAAAGCGTATTAAACACCGGAGCGTATTTTCCTCCGGTGAATACGGTATGTATTAGCAATGCTAGCAGAAGCTAAATGCTAACACGCTAACGTGCAAATGGCAAACTACTTTTTTAAATCCAGCAGATTTGACCATTTCGTGAAACGGTTAAGCTCAGAAAAACCTTGTGCTATAAAGTCGGCTAAGAAATATGTTTTCTCAGCAAAGAAATAATTGTTTTTACCGTGTTTTGTTGTAAAGTCCTTTGCTTCTATGGCCATCGCCATTTTGAAGAGGGCAAATGAGGCGCTGACGCGTCGCGTAGGCCGCTGAGAAACATCCATAAGTTCACCCTCCATGTTAAAAACTCTTCGTCTGACTCTTTGAAAACAAGCAATAAGGCTGCAGAGTAACATGCTGGCTGCTAACTGAGAGAGCGCTCTCTCTAGCCAAGAGACTTAGGGGGACGCTTCTTTGTCACGGACCACATCCGGCGCTGACAGGATATGGTCTGTGAGTAGTCGTCCGGTTGATTTAAGAGCCTGTAAATAAGTTTTTTTGTTTTTACTGATAGATAATTAGTTATTAGCGGTACTGCATTTTAAATAAAAATGGCACAAATCCGCTTATGAATTATAAAAGTTAGTCAATCCGCTATAACGCTGACAAATTGTTTAGGTCCGCTATAAGCGGATTAGCGCTTTAGCGCTCCCTATCGGTCTGGCGCCCACCTTTGCCAACGTGTATCTGGAAAATACCACTCCGTAACTAGGACCTGTACCACATTTGAGGCACGCTGATCTCTAGTTGAAAAAAAAAAAAATAATAAAACATTAGTCATCACCAACACACTCTCTAGCCCAGAGGAGGTTGGCTCTAACAATGTAAGAAAACCACTCGCAACCAGGACCTGCGCCACAATAGAGGCATGCTGATCTCTAGTTGGAAGGGCAAGTAATAGCTAGTGACCCACCCATGGGCGTAGCCAGAATTTTATGGGGGACGGTTTGTTTTAAATAAGAAGTTGACCAACCCAAACTAATGGGCCTGGATAGGTCAATGGATTTAGCGTTTGCCTTCAGTCCCAAAGCTCATGGGTTCAAGTCCCGCATGGTACAACATTTTTTTTATTTTATTCATTCCAGATTAAAAAAGCACAAGAAAACTATTTACAAAACAGCAAGAAATAAAACTATGCATTAAATGAAAGGAATCAGACGAAGAAAATAATCTTATCTGCCCCTTCTCAAACTATTTTTTTTTTCAAACACTCTTTTATTGGATAAAAAAAGAAGAATGTGTTAACCACAGGCATATTAACTACTTTTTTTATCCAATAAAAGACAAATGTAAAATTAGTTGTTTGAATCGAGTGTTTGAAAAAAAAATTAGTTTGAGAAGGGGCAGATAAGATTATTTTCTTCTTCTGCTTCTCAAACTAAATTTTTTTTTTCAAACACTCGATTCAAACAACTAATTTTACATTTGTCGTTTATTGGATAAAAAAAAGGTAGTTAATATGCCTGTGGTTAACACATTCTTCTTTTTTTATCCAATAAAAGAGTGTTTGAAAAAAAAATAGTTTGAGAAGGGGCAGATAAGATTATTTTCTTCGTCTGATTCCTTTCATTTAATGCATAGTTTTATTTCTTGCTGTTTTGTAAATAGTTTTCTTGTGCTTTTTTAATTTGGAATGAATTTAAAAGAAAACATTTTACCATGCGGGACTTGAACCCATGAGCTTTGGGACTGAAGGCAAACGCTATATCCATTGACCTATCTAGGCACACTAGTTTAGCATTGTCAACTTCTCTTTTAAAAGTGGGCGGTTCGTTCGAACCCCCCTGAACCCCCCTTGCCTACGCCACTGGATCCACCATGCACAAGAGACTGAAAACTGGGCGCTGAATGCAGACAATTACCCCAGCCCCGCATACACGCCTGCACCTCCCCAACACCAACCTACTCACTCACACTAATCCCCATCCGTCCCTTAAACATAGGACACTTACGACCGCGTGGAACAAACACTAACCTTTCAGTTACTTGGGCCATGGGGAGTTAGAAGCTGAAAACGGCCCAGCACTGGAGTTAGAGGTGGAAGGTGAACGCTCTGCTTGCAGCTTCTCATTATCAGTATTTAATTGAGCAACCAGGTTCTTCAATTTAAGTAGCTCTTTTCTCCATTACTACAGCTTACAAGCTCCAAAAAACAAATGAACCACTGCTGTTTATCCTTATCACACCGCATACACAAAACAAAACAAAAAATATTTTACTGCTTGATCACAATGCAAAAAAACAAACAAAAAAATAGTGAAAGTGTCTCAGCCTCACAACTGCAAAAAGGCCCTACCAACTACGCCAAAATGTAGCCGGACGGGTGTGCCCGATGGGTGTGACTGTGACATGCCCTTTTTATACAGGCAGTCAGCCCTAGACCCAATCACATCCTGGCACTCGTGTGGTGCGTTCAAAGCCCATAGGACATACGGTACTGCCACATCTGTATAATTTTTTCTTGAGAATAGCTTCTTGAAAGCAATCTTTTTCAGCTATAAGATCAGATGTATCGCTCAGGTCATGAAGGATCTTTGCTATTTTTATTTTTATTCTTAAACTGCTTTTTTAATATAAGCTTTTAGGTATTATGGTGGACATTCTAATGAGAAATTGGTTACTGGAACAAGACATGCATGGGCAAGGGCAGAGAACTTAATGCTATTGGAATAGTACTATGCGAGCAAACCTAGAGACAGAGGCAGTATGGGAAGGATGCGGGAACTATTTAAACTTCAATACTCATCATCCAGATTGACATAGAAACAACTTTGAACCCATCGGGCGGCCGTGGTGTAGTGGTAATGGCAGTCGTCCCCCGATCGGAAGGTTGGCGGTTCGAATCCCGGTTCCCCACACCATGTGTCGTTGTGTCCTTGGGCAAGACACTTAACCCCGAGTTGCTTCCGGTAGGACTGGAAAGCACCTTGCATGGTAGTCTGCCGCTACCGGTGTATGAATGTGTGTAGCATTCAATGTGTGTAGCACTTTGATATTTTTACTAATGAAAAGTGCGTTATAAATTGAATTCATTATTATTATTATTATTATTGTTCCACCATTCAAGTGAAAAATCCATCACACCTAGTGTTCTATGATATTTTAGATCAACCCAAATGGTTAATGTTTTATCATATTTTAAATCAGGTTCGTTTTAGGATAGGCACGGCTGTTTGGAAAAAGTTCACACTCATCAGACTTAATTAAAAATAATGAATATTTATTAAAGAAGTCTTGTGACAGAAAAAGGAAACAACAAAGACAAAACATACAGTTGTACATCTCTTCAGATATACAATAAACATACATACTGTTTTCCTGCTAGAAATAATTGTGTCATTTAAATCGCCACAGTACTAACAGTACACAAACTCAAAGCATTGACATTTAAAATCTCACCATGTGACACGAGTTGGGAGGCCACTTTCAACTCAGATGAGAATCATATCAACGCCGCCGAGCATCTGATCAGGACCACGGCAGACCTCCAATGTTCTAAGTGCGCTTTAACCATTTTATACCTTGTGGGTGTGATGACTTCACTCACTCTAACAAAAACATGTTTTTAAGAGCAAAGCAGTACTAGTCAAAAAAGGCGTTCAATACAGGTTCAAATCGAAACGTTTTCTGCAACAAATAAAGTCCAGGGGCCTCATGTACAAAGACTTGCGTGGACTTCTTACTGAAAAGTGACGTACGGTCAAATCCAGAAAACGGCGTACGCACAAAAAAATCCAGATGTATCAAACTGTGCGTACGCCGGAATCCACGCACATTGCTTTTGTACATCACAATCAACGTGGAATTGAGCGCACATGAGAGAGTGGCCGACTCCGCCTTTGACACGCCTCCATATAAATATGCAAATTCATTTAAATATGCCTTGCACCAGAGGAATGTCGTCTTGTCCCATCATGCATCACGTTTTTCAACTGCTAAAACAGCTAAAAATAACCAAAAAACAAGAATTGAAGCTGTGCAAGACTATTCAGTCTTTCTGTTTTTTATATCTTTTGCAGGTTATTTTGTTATTTTTTTTATTTTTTGAAAATTTATTCATTTCATTTAAAAACATGACAATTATACATACAATACAATAACAAAAAGTAAATTAAATAAAATGAAAGGTGGCAGAAGAAGAACTAGTCTTATGAAAACTGCCCCTTTTTACTCAATTCTAATGTAAATCAAATTATATATATAAAATTTTATTTCAAAAAGAAAATAACAATCTAGCTAAATTAAAAACATAAAAACTCAAACATCTTAATCAAATCAGACAACAACTTAAGTAGATATATGTATTAACGATTCCCATATTCTTCCAAGAAACTCGTCTTTATCAGTCTCTTAAATGTACACAGTGATCTGGCATTCTTAACAGTATCTTCCAAACCATTCCACAATCCTATTCCCTGAATTATTGTGGATCGTTCCTTCAAACTACTACTAAAATAAGGCTTCACAAACATCTCAATTCCTTTAAGAAAATATACACTCTCTCTTTTAACAAAATGTGTTTGAATATTGTCAGGCAACATGCCTTTATGTGCCTTATACATAAGCAACAAAATGTTATAATTAACCAAATCATAGAATAGTTATATTCTAATTGCGTCCATGTGGATGTAATAATTGTTAATCATGTGTGTTTGGTGTGAACAATAATGATTTTCACATCATGAACAGTTTCTCAGAATCACCTCTAGGTATCGCCAATGGAACCAAAACCACAGAAACGTGCGTACGCCAACCCTGGACCTAGCGTGGGGCTGCGCACATTTCCACGTTCAGTTTTCTTTAGATACATACAGAGTTTTGCGTGGAAAATGGCGTACGCAAGGTTTTTGTGCGTACGCACCGTTGATACATGAGGCCCCAGTTGATCCTGTATTGAACGCTTTTTTTGATTTTATCATGTCCTGGACGACTGAGAATCTTCACCAGCATAAAGAAGTACTAGGCACGATTAAAAGAAAACACGTCTTATCTGAAGGGTTTGTTAGATCTATTACCAAGGAGGCTACAAGGTCATGTGAACAAAACGAGCTTAGTTTTTTCACACAACTCTTGCGCCGGATCAAACCTAATTGCAAATAGTTTCTTGACACTAAACTAAAATGTTTTCTCTAATTAAGCATTAACTCTTAACATAAAAATTGATAAACATTTAGTCAGAAAAACATGAATAAACTCTTAATTCACCTAGAGATTCAGGAGATGCAATAAAAATGCAACTGCAAGGTGGAGCCAGGTTGATAGGTCCATAGGGGGGAAATACCATCAGACTATGTACCAAAGACCATTGAAAAGCCCTGAGGAACTGACTACAAGGGCAGCTGTCCTGAGAATAAAGATTGTGACCAAGATAGGCAAGATGTAATTGACTTTTGAATGAATGAATGCAAAGCAGAACAATCATGTTCAATTTCAAGCCATCAACACACATGTGGTGCCAGTAATCAGCAGTGGTGGCTGCCGAAATGTCCACCAGGGGGGGCTATTTCTCCAAAATGAAAAAAATTTCCCAAGTTCAAATAGTAAAAAAAAAAAATCAAATGCAGATTAATACAAGGTCAACAGAACAATTAAATGCTCAGGATGAGAAAAACCAATTTGACTCACCAAAACAACAAAGAACAAACAAAAATATATATAAATAAATAAATTATATATACAGCAAGCCCTCGAGTTACGTCAGGGATTGGGACCTACGTGTGTGACTTAGGTCGATTTTGTCGTACCTCGCGGACCAAAAACACCTGCCTGTCGTAGGTCCGCGTTTCTGACATAGGTCGCGGCTATACCACTAACGGAGCGCCGCACACATATTTAATGGCATGAGACTGAACAAGCAGACATACTAGGCCATGAACATGCACAGAACTGTACAGTAAATGAATACAGTACTGTACTGTACAATAAATAAAAAATATAATGTCTTACTTTGAGCTGGTCAAAGCCTGCCTTCGTCTTTTAGCATCAGCTCGCACCCGTCCGAGCTCCCCCAGCTTCCTTACGCTCCACACGCACACACGTGGTCAAAACTGTTTAAAAGAATGACTGTTAGCTTCTTAACTTCATACATTTGGAGCCAGAAAAAAAAAAACTTACTGAAAGCCGTTTCTCCGCGATGTTTCTCCATCCAAAACAAGCTGCTCGGCGTTAGCTACGGTTAGGCCCCGCCATTAGCAGCAATGGTTAGCATGTCAGTTCATTCAAAAAGGCTGTCGGCTTTGTATCTCCGCGTTAGCTCGGTGTCCCCCGACTGCCAGGCGGACATTTGCGGCGAGCTCCCGGCCGCAGATGGCCCCTCCGCGGCATGTCGGCTCGGTGTCTTCGCCTGTGTTAGCTGCTCTGTTAGCTGCTGTCGTTAGCATGTCGGGCGGCGTTGTTAGAGCGATCACGGGGGCGATCGGCGGCTGCTCCTCCGGGTCTGAGACGTCCACAGAGTTGACCGAGTGTTTCCAGCAAATTTATCCGTATGAGGCAACCCTGAACGGACACACGGTCCTCTAAAGCCAGCTGACAGGAGCGTCTAGAGCTCCATTGACCGCAGTACTGTAGTAAAATGGCGACCGGAAACGACCGGAAGTTGCGTAAATACGATCAAATTGTAATTAAAAACGAAATATTAATAATTATACTTTATTTATAAAGCCATTTAAAACAACCACAGCTGCAACAAAGTGCTATCCATCCATCCATCCATCCATCTTCTTCCGCTTATCCGGGGTCGGGTCGCGGGGGTAGCAGCCTAAGTAGGGAGGCCCAGACTTCCCTCTCCCCAGCCACTTGGAGCAGTTCCTCCGGGGGAATCCCAAGGCGTTCCCAGGCCAGCCGAGAAACATAGTCCCTCCAGCGCGTCCTGGGTCTTCCTCTGGGTCTCCTCCCGGTGGGACGTGCCCGGAACACCTCACCAGGGAGGCGTCCAGGAGGCATCCTAACCAGATGCCCGAGCCACCTCAACTGGCTCCTCTCGATGTGGAGAAGCAGCGGCTCTACTCCGAGTCCCTCCCGGATGACTGAGCTTCTCACCCTATCTCTAAGGGAGAGTCCAGCCACCCTGCGGAGAAAACTCATTTCAGCCGCTTGTATCCGAGATCTTGTTCTTTCGGTCATAACCCAAAGCTCATGACCATAGATGAGGGTGGGAACGTAGATCGATCGGTAAATTGAGAGCTTTGCCTTTTGACTCAGCTCTCTCTTCACCACGACAGACCGGTACAGCGCCCGCTTCACTGCGGACGCTGCACCTATCCGCCTATCGATCTCACGCTCCAGTTTTCCCTCATTCGTGAACAAGATCCCGAGATACTTAAACTCCTCCACTT
>JBBPBX010081062.1:0-16032 GCA_038048925.1 Garcialebias charrua | reverse complement strand
CCAGACAAACAATCCAGAGCATCATCGATGCGTGGCACTGTGTACTGATCGGGAATGGTTCTGCGGTTCAGTGTACGATAATCAACACACATGCGAATGTGTCCATTTTTCTTTCGTGCTAGCACAATAGGTGAGGCATAAGGACTTCTGGATTCTTTGATTATCCCAGCTGCTACAAGTCCCTGGAGATGGCGACGAAGGTCCTCTACATCAGCAGGTGCTATACGCCGTGACCGCTCTCTGAACGGGGTGTCATCCGTTAGCCTTATATGGTGTTCCACCCCAGATGCTAATCCCACGTCCCACTCCTCAGTTGAGAAAACATGGGATCGTTCAGAGAGTTTTTTCCTCAGTCTGTCTTTCCACTCCGTTGGGATAGAAGGGTCTTCAAAATTAAATTGTGAAGGATCAAGTTTTTTATGACTTTGTGTCTTGGTGTTTGAGATCTCAGTCACTGTGTCAGCCACATAAAGATGAGCTACTACTGTGCCGATGGGTATGCCAGTTTCTTTCAGAGACTCGTTGCGCATGAGCACCAAAAACTTGTCTGTATCCAACGTCTTGGAGAATAGAACTGTGGGCTGCACAAACAGACTTGGTGGGAGTGCATGTGAAGCTGCACGCTCAGAGATGAGAATGCTATTGCCCACTCTCTTCGTTTCACTTACTTTACAGATGGCTATATGCTCACCACCAGCAGGGATCATTAGCGGCCCTGGACCTACCCATTTAACATCAGCCACTGCAACGTTACTATGCTTTGTCTCTTTAAAGTTCAGATCTACAGGATGTGCGAGTTCTCGCTCTGTTACACCAACTCGTGCAGCATAAATGGTGTCTGAAATGGCTGCTTTACAGTTTAAAGGGAGCGACCACACTTTGCTAACATTGGTTCCAATTAGAACTGGAATGGTGTCTGAACATCGGGGGTCTGGGCATACTAAAGCAAGAATGGGAACTGATTTCCCTTTTTGTGATGTCTTCTCTGAAAATGCCAAGTCTACTTGAATGTAGCCTTTATACGGGTAACTGCTCTCAGACTCACTTAAACCCCAAATGGCTAAGCCTGACACTGGATGTAGAGGAACATGGGGTAAGTGTTCGACATACCAGCTGTCAAAAATGATTGTGACCTGAGAGCCACTGTCCATGAGAGCAGTGCATGGTGTTCCATTTACTTTAACATGAGCAGTAGCGGGTGGTCCTACTAGTCCTTTGGGCAGGTTACTGGTCTGCAGACTCACAGCGCTCTTCTTCACATTAGCGTTTTTCCATTCAAAACGAGGGCTGGTACTTCTTGGACCTGCCTTACCCCTCCTTTGGGCCTGAATCAACTTTTGTATGACTTTTGGATAGTTTTCTGGTGACATACATTTAGTGGAAATGTGCCCATCTTCGCCACAACTGTAGCAAAAGATATCACTGGGTTCTCTGTGCTTAGCTGCTTTCAACGTCTCATGCCTTGGAGAGGTAACTGAGGGGGTTGGATGGTCTTTTGGTCTTGCAGTCGATTGAACTGACATTACTGAAACTTGTTTTCTCAGTTTTACAACCTCGTCCTTGAGGGCCTGAAGACTCCCACCTCCTTCCGGGCTGATTGTTTCCGCTTTAACTGCAGGTTGTGGTTCAGGAGGAAGCGAATGCGGTGACAGGGACAAGGCTTTGAGTTCACAAACCTGTGACCTCAGCCGTTCTACCTCCATGACCAAATCGGTTGAGTCTATAGCTGCTGCTGCAGTACGTTTGACATGCACAGATTTAGGGGGATTTAATCGACGGCGTGATGCTTCATGTTCCTCCTCAATGCGGATCTCATTCAGGAGCTCCAGAAATGTGGGTGGAGTACTTCTCCTCTCTCGTAGCCTGAGACTTAGTATCATCATGTCAGACCGAGTAGCACCTTTGATGAGTTGCTCAATACGTGCCTTGTCTTTGGAGGAAGGAGGCAGACCCCCCCTTTGTACCGCTTTATTTAGAACTCTTTCCATTCTCCTGAGAAACTCTGAGAGCTTCTCAGCTGGATGTTGGCCCATCATCCTGAAAGCAAAGTAGAGCTCTTCGCCAGTCTCGGTTGTGCCAAAGGTGTTTTCAAGGACATTTAAATATTCTGTGGGCGTTGCATCAGGGTTGTTAAATCTCACAGCTTGAAGGATTTCCATGGCAGGACCTTTTACACTCTCCATTATCCTCATCTTTTTTTCTCTGTCCGGCTTGTCAGACTCCTCAATCATCAATCTAGCTTGCTCCAGCCAGTTCTCCAAGTGTTCTTCCCCTTGAGGTGTGGGAAGCACACCGGAAAAAGTTCGAAGTCGTCTGTAGCTGCCATTGTCACTAGTGTGTCTTGAATTGAGCTGCAAGACATCACCGACTGCTCTGATTATAGCCTCTGGACTAGATGCTTGGAAAAGTGAATTTTGGCTCATTTCTAGCTCTGGTGATTGTGGAGAATATGTCCCCATTTTAGCTGCATTCTCTTCTTGCACCCCTGATGGCCCAATGATCCTCCAGCGAGAATCACTACCTTCTGGTGTTACATCTGCAGGAATGGCTTTATCATTTACTGTTTCCCTACACTCACAAAGAACTGTCAGGCTTTGAGACACAGGATCATACATTCTCCCTCTAACTCTAACACGTCCAAGAGCTTTGATGGTCTGCAAAGTGTCTTCTATCACACTAACTTCAGTGTCTTCATGGATATTTTTAACCAAAACTGCATGTAATGGATTAATTCCCTCTCCCTTACACCAATGCAGTAACTGAGCCATCCTGATTTTTCACCAAAATAAAGCACGACTAACCACTAATGAAAACGTGTTGAAAAAGTGCCTTATTTTTTGTCTAGAAGCTGGTTGTCTGGGTATAATTCTGTTTTTATGCAAATAAAATTAAATATATCCCAGCGGTGCCTCCAATTTATTATGTAGCACCCCACTGCTCTGTCCGCCAGTAACTGGGGCAAGAACTTAAACTCACTGGTGGGGTGGCTATTTGGGTTCGTTAAGTTCTGGTAGATACCACGCAGGTTTACCTATGTTGAGTAAATCCTTACTCACCTAATTACCATACACACCTTTAATGTAACATAAATCACTCCAGACAACCAACTAACTGAACAGTTTCTTTTAATAAGAACTTAGAAAAATAACTCTTCCACCACATGAAGCTGCACAATACCCCAAAATGATGTAAAACAACAATAAAGTATGGTCTTTAATTCTCATTTGACATGTTCCCAAAATAAAATAAAACCAATACTGTAAAGCACTTTTTCTCACTTTAACTTTGTGTTTTTGTTTTTTATTAAAGCTCCTTTCTCTTAACCATTGTTGTAATATAACCAGAATTCAATTTTTGTCACTAACAGAACTCCATAAATTTAACGTAACTGTACAGTTCTAAACACATCACACACGGGCCCCACTCGCACTCACACACACACCAACACAACCCGGTACCGGTAATATGCTTGCGTTGCAGGCCTGATGAAGCTAGGGTGCGCTGTCGTCGTGGAAATCCTCTTCTCCCCCGTTTAAACAACCAACACCGACCTGCGCTCGTCAGTAGGTCCTCTCCGTCGTCAAAGTTGCTTTGTGAGTCCAATTTCTTTTAGAACTCAGCCACCTGATTTGCAGGACTACTTTTTAGTCTCACTGGAGCAACGTCGCCATGTTGACGCTTTTCTCTGGCCACTTTGGATCAGCCGCACTGTCCTCGGATCAGAAGCAGTTCTCCTCTGCCTTTCTTCCCTCAGACACTTCTGCAGGTTTCCTATACACTTTGTATAGGTTTACTTGTGACTAAAACAGTCCACTTTTTCTCCCACCTCAACGTCTGTCGCCTTAGCAACCATCTCCATCCGTTCTTTTTTCTCTCTCTTTCCCGCCTCTCCTTTCTTCTTCTTCCCATCAACCCCCTGTCCCGTTTTTCTCTATGTTGCGTTCACTTGTCCCTCGTTAACCTCACTACTTTCGTAGATAGGACGTTCAATACAGTCTTTAAAATAATGAGGTAAATGATTAAACAATAATACACTTGTTTAAGTAAACAAGTCTCCTCGAGAAAAGCTTCAGCTTTCTGCTACTTCATATATTTCTCTCGTTACAACAGTAACCGCTCCCCGCATGTATAATCACTCAGTTTAAAAATATACAAGAACAATAATACAAGCTTCTCACTTATATTTTCTGTATACATACAACCAACCTTGTAAAAATTTTGCAAATGTTAAAAGGCCTTAAATGCATGGGTTTTTCTTTTCTTTTTATGTTTTTAAAAAGAAACCAGGGGTTACATAGTTATTTACTGTTGCTATTTTTTGGGACATTTTTTGGACATTTACCTGGACTTATTTTGTTCAGTGGTTTTTTAATAAGGACTTTACGGACAGCTTACGGACACTACGGACACACTTCCTAACCGGAATTTGGGCTGTCTACCTCCTGTCAAACTCCAGCACGAACTTGCTTCAAGAACTACGTAGCTGCAATTATTGTTTCACTTACCTACTGCCTGTCAACCTCCTGTGTCATCTGGACTGTTCTGGACTTTCTCCTGTGCTCCCCTTCAAGATATGCTCAACCAAGTTACATCTCTCTGCTTCTTGGTTATTTCTCTCGGAGCCGTGGGTCTGCTGTTAGCGGCTAGCTCTGTGCTAGCTTCCCCCGGCTTGACGGGCGCGATGTTGATGCGCGAAGATGGAAGAAGCAGGTTTTAAAAAGATGCTTAATGTGATTTTCAAATGTAAGATGAGAGTCCATTTTTATTCCAAGATTTGTAACAGAGGTGGAGAGGGGGATGTCTTGTCCAGAAAAGGAAATTGTTGTTATAGTTGATGTTTGTATCTGGTGAGGGGTGCCAATCAGTATGGCCTCAGTCTTGGAGCAGTTTAATTGAAGAAAGTTCTGATTCATCCATGCCCTTATTTCCTCCAGGCAGGTAGAGAGGGCAGTGAGTGAAGATGGAGATGGGGATGATGAGGATGCTCCAGTCCTGATGTAAAGCTGTGTATCGTCGGCATAACAGTGAAAAGAAATGTTGAACTGATTAATAATTTGACCTAAAGGCAGCATGTAAAGGGAAAACAGCAGGGGTCCTCTCTGTGCTGATCCAGTTTTACTTTCAAACAAAATTCTCCCAACGGATGAAACACAAACCACGGTCGGTTTGCCTGGTTCCGACGCTCTGTTAAAGCCAAGGACCAGTAAACTGGACCATTCCAAAAAACGGATTGGAGTCAGGAGGTCTGCTCGTTTACAAAACTTGCAGACTCCCAGTCCCATGGCCTGAAAATTAGAGGGAGAAAATAGACTTTCTGCTCCAACTCTGTTTAATACGGATGACAGGTTGCATCTGCCCTCGATTACCTTCGAGCAGAGCAGCCTGGTAGTACATCAGCAAGGAAGCCCTCTTTCCAACTTAGTTGACCCCTAGGGGTTCACAGCCTCCAGGGCCCTTGGAGGAGAACTGGATGCACCAACTGCTCTTCTTCAGGTCCAAACTATGTCACCAGAAGGGGCAGTCTAGCCGCTTAGGCCAGGAACTGTCAAAATTTTCATCTTGTTAGCAGAAAAGAATAAGCTGATGGCATCAGGTCTGCTGGATAATGTGGTAAAAACCATACAAAACACACGTGCAGTGTCAACACAGTCTCTATACGCACAGAAGTGGCGTATTTTTTAAGCCTGGTTCTCAGAAAGAAATATTATTTCTTATGCATGCGACTTGGCTCAGCTCCTGACCTTCCTTCAGGACCTACTGGAAAAAGGTTGTTCTTATTCAACGATTAAAGTTTTCCTATCAGCTATTTCAGCCTGTCATGTAGGCTGGGGACACAGGACACCTGGAACGCATCCAATCATAATAAGATTTATGAAAGGTATGCTTCGGACTAAACCACCCAACAGGATTCTGACCCCTGGTTGGGATCTTGGCCTGGTCTTGGGGGCTCTCTGTGATCCTCCATTCGAGCCACTGAGCGAGGTTAAGATAGATTTGTTATCTTATAAAACTGCTCTACTCCTGGCACTTTGCTCGGCGAAACGCGTGGGTGACCTCCATGCATTGTCTGTACATCCAATGTGTACCAGATTCGCCCCTGACGGGTCAAAGGTCACCTTAAGGCCTAATCCCGCATACACTCCCAAGGTCTTGACTTTGAACCACAGGAGTCTAGACTTTGATCTCTCCTCCTTCCCACCTGCTCCCGTCCTCACTCAGGAACAGGAAAGGCTGAAGGCTCTCTGCCCCGTGAGAGCTTTATGCACTTACATGCAGAGAACAGCCGAATGGAGAAAAACAAATCAACTGTTCGTCTGCTTTACAGTACCTGCTACCGGAAAGGCCCTATCAAAACAACGCCTTTCACATTGGGTGACTGAGGCCATTAAAAGGGCGTACAGTAGCAAAGGTCAACAGGTGCCCTCTGGGGTGCACGCTCACTCCACTCGGGGCTTGGCCACTTCCTGGTCATTGTTCAAGGGTGTACCAGTTGCAGACATCTGCGTTGCTGCGAACTGGAGCTCATTAAACACTTTTGCAAAGCATTACAGTTTGGATGTTACTGCGTGTGACGTCACTCAGGCTGTCCTTTCTAACACACAGTAGAAAGTAGCCTTGAGATGCCTGCTGGTCAAGGGCAGACGTTCACTCTAGCATGCATTTTACTGAGCATTTCAAGGGCGTGAATGGATTACGTTCCCATAGCAAGTATGTTGCACCGAGAGACCAGACTGAAAGGGAACTGAAAGTTATGCACCATAACTCATGTTCCCTGAAGGAAGGGAACGAGGTGCAACAAATCATGGCCCTTTCAATGCTGAAAGCTCGGTGAAGTGCAATTTTGGAGGAAGATGGATGGGCGTCAGCCACTTAAGTATCCAGAGGGCAGGGCCTCTGGCGAGGCGGTGACGCCCTAGCCGTAAAGGCGTGAGTATATTCCTTCAGGTAATCGCGCGGCGGCGCAATTCCCATAGCAAGTATGTTGCACCTCGTTCCCTTCCTTCAGGGAACATGAGTTATGGTGCATAACTTTCAGTTTTCTCACTAATGAACATTAATAAAACAAAGCTACGCTCAAAGCTCAATTTATGTGTTCAGAATTGCTTCCTTGATGTGGAAAATGGATTTTAATTTCATTCATTTCGAAATTTTGATGGGTTTGATGTATTTTTAACATGCAGGAAATTTCTAAGTTCCACAAAACTGTTTGTTGACTAAATGTTTTAAAACGTTGTGCAATCACTGATCAGTTTTTTTAAATGTGTACAGTAATGCACTTAAATAAATGTTAAACTGAGTAAAAGTGTAAAAGGACAATTAATTTAATGTAAATATTTTTATAATTTATTTCTTTTTTGCACTAATAAAAAGAAAAAAGTGGACTTACTGTTCGTTCTATGTAATTTTGGAATGAGTTTACTGGTCTGGCCCCCTTGAGATCAGATTAAGCTGTATGCGGCCCCCACATCAAAATGAGTTTGACACCCCTGGTCTAAACCATAATGTGTGTGTGTGTGTGTGTGTATGTATGTGTGTGTGTGAGTGCGTGCGTGCGTGCGTGTATTATGTAGTATTATACAGTTTTTTTTGTGTAAAATTTCTTTCATCATTGTCCTGTTGAGGACAAACAAAACTTCAGCTGATGTAATGAAGTTTTTGGCATCAACAATGCACTAAAGCCAATTTGTATTAAACATTTAAATTCAGTAGCCTAACAGTGCTGATACATTACATCATCCCTTGTGCACTATTATTCATTTCTTGCAGTGTAATTGAAGCAGCTACAGATGATGTCATCTAAATACATGAGTTTCACTCAGAAGTTGTTTTGTTGTTCCCATACACAATCGGGTCAAATGACATAATCACCATAACTGTAATATATGGACTTGATACGGCGGATTGAGAGTGTATTTGGCCTCTGCTAAAGAGATTGGGAGGTATTTGATATTCACTGAAGGCTACCTTCCAGCCCTTACATTCTCTGACCGACCCCCCAGCCTTCCTTGTCTGGGTCTCAATTATAGATTATGAGACTTGGAACTTATTAGAAAAAACACAAGTGACTCATTTTGGACGGTGGTAGATTTGATCACCTCTAACTTGTTCACTCATAAGATAAATGACCTATCCACTTGTTAATTGACACCAACAAAATTACTCCTCCTCACTTGTGTCCAGGGTTTTTCCCATTTTCTCTTGGCATCTGTGTAATATCTCCATCACATCACATCCCTGACTCTATTGTGATGACTAAAGTTACAAAGGTGCATTGGAAAAGGTCAATGTGATGAGAGAGAGACAGAGACCGGACTAAACAGATGTATGTCCTGCCAGGACGTCCTCCTGCCAAGGTTTGTCTTTCTGTGGATGGAAGGGATGAAGGAAGGCGGGGCTGCTGGGTAGGCTGGGCAGTGCAGAGTTAGAGGAGGTGAGGTTGGGTGGAGGAGGATGACGTGATCCCCTTTATCCTGGCCAATAAAACAGAGTGGCCAGTGAGATCCGGATCTGTACGTGCCGTCAAATTCAATAAGCTAGTGCTTTAATGTTTTCTTTTAATCAAACAAATTGCATTACATACTGCCCTCTCTGTGAGACTCTACTCCACGAGGCAAGGAGGGAAGAATCTGCAGGGATGGTGCTGGCAAGAGATGGAAGCACAAAGGGGGGTATTCCCAATGTGTGCAGGGATTTATTAAAAACTTTATTATGCATGTATGTCCAAGAATTTTATCCCTACATGTCCTCACAGTGCTGGTTCTACTCTGGTTCTCCTTCAGCGAGAGGAGGCAGGGGTTGATGTGATCTCAGAGTCAGACTGAGGACAGACAAGGTGCACAGACGAAATACGTCACTTAGATAATGAACGCCAACTTAAGTTTGAAGAATTGGCTGCTTTAAAGACAGGGCACTCTCCCTCATGGACGATGTTGTCTTTTATCTTAAACATTACCCTCAGCAATGCCCTCTCTCCTTTTCCTCCTCTTCTTCTACTCCCATTCCAGCAACTTCCTCATCATTCTTTCCTCCTCACTCTTACTGATCTCACTCCACCTCCTCCCTCCTCCCCCCTCTACCCGCTATGACTCAAACTTTCACGAAGGTACATCAGGAATGGTCTTCATCATCAAAACCTCAGATTCTTCTCTATTGCTGGAGGAAAGAACACACCGCTGAGGCAGACGGGGAGGGATTGTATATCTATGTCATGCACCATGGTAATCACCAGCCGCCAGATCAGTTATTTGCCCTGGTCTACTAGAGTCATGAGGGTTTTATTTCTGATTGGGTTTTTACAGTTGGATGTTTCATTCCACCTTGGACCAGGCGCTGTTGTTGTAACCCGAGGGCTTACAGTCTGCTGCCGCTGTTAGCCCTTCATCCACAGATAGATGAAACTTCACAGAGGAAAGTAATCCACTGAAAAAGGGCAGCTTTACTGCTCAGCTGCTCTAGCCACAACTTTCAAGCCAGCTGACATTTAACATAATGATCAGTCAGAGCGGCCGAGTGTTTACACACTGAAAAGATTTCCCGGACACAATTAGACCACAGTCCTTGCATGGGCTAAAATTGAATCACAATGCACAATATAGCATAGTTTTTCTGTCCATCTAATGGTAAACTGAGCAGAGTGACTGGAAGAAAAGCCTCAGTCTCAGCAGCAATATTACAGTGGTTTACCCACAAAACTAGAAAAGATGACCACAGAAACAATCTGCTGTACTGTCTAGAATACATGCTGTTCTTTGGTTTTAGAAGTCCTGCCTGGTGTGAGCCATTTTTGACATGTCAGATGGCAGAAAGGTCACTCAATTTTTCCCAAATGTTGAAGAAATATAGTAGTTACAGGAATATCAACATCCATGCTCAATAATCCAGGTAGAAAACACAACAAAGTTCAGTCAGGTCATCTGGACGGTTTCTCTTTTTTTGTTGTTGTAGTTTTTTTTTTTTTTTTTTTTTGAGACATTCTGTCCTTCATGCAAAGGACTTGATCAGTCTGAGTAGCCACACCTAACTGAGTCCCACAAGCAGCAAACCCACATAGTGGACCAACCAGTTTGCTGGTGATAAAATGGTTTCTAGGGCCGGCCCTTTCCCCCGTCGACTCCTTTGAGACAGCCATAGCCAAAGTGGTTCAAAACATCAAATTTCATGCTCAATAATCCAGATAGAAAAATTCAACAAAGTTCAGTCAGGTCATCTGGGCAGTTTCTTTTTTGTTGAAACGTTTGGTCTTTCATCCAAAAGACTTGATCAGTCCAAGGAGTCACAACAAACTCAGTCCCATAAGCAGCACGCTCACACAGTGGACCAACCAGTTTGATAGTGATAAGATCGTTTCTGGAGCATGCTCTTTCCCCCGTCAACTCATCTGAGGCAGACATGGCCAAAGTGGTTCAAAACATCAAAGTTCATGCTCAGTAATCCAGGTTTTAAAAAAAGGAACCGTCCAGAGGACCTGACTTAATTTTGTTAGATTTTTACCTGGATAACTGAGCATGAAGTTTGATAATTACAGCAAGGTTCCTTCACATTTGATTTTATCAACGAGAAAATAAAGTTTATATACGAAAAAAAAACTTATAATAAACATATAAAATATAATTTTAGAAAATGGTGGTTTTATGTGATTCTAAGGAAGGTACCAGTAAAATTGTAGTGTTCTCATCAGTTGGAGTTAGCTGTGACTGACAGTAAATTCAGTTGAATTCAGTTTATTTACAAGTTACAATAGAAGCAATCTCAGGGCACTGTACAGAAACATTCACATGCATAAAAAAATCTGTTAATAACATTATTTATCTAAGGAAATCCAGGTATGTTTTTTATTATTATTTTTTTTTATTATTATTTTTTTTTTTACAAAACCACATTTTTTTGTAATTAAATTTACTGGTAGGTAGGTCTCCTTTTTTCTTTGCAAAGTGGCAATGTGATTACCGGTAAATAAAACACCCAAGTGTTTTGTTTAAACAATTTTTGTGCATAAATACTTGTTTCTGGATTACCGTAAATGCAGTTAGCAGACACTAGCACATTTAAAAGCTTTACTTTCACAAATGTCAAGAAACAGTCTTATACCATACCATACCATTTTATTTATAAAGCACTTTAAACAGGAACAAGTCCACACCAAAGTGCTGGACAAACAAACACGCAACAGGCAACACAGACAATGAAGTACAACACGAAAAACATAAAAACATTGCAGATCATAAATCAAACGATCCAATACAAATCAGCTGGCATTGAAAGCGATGGAGTAGTAGTGAGTTTTTAACCGGGATTTGAAAACCGAGAGAGTCTTAAATGTTGTGCTCATGCAGATTGCTTAAAAATTAACATTCTCATGCAGTGGATCAACAGGTCTTTAATATAGCCTGTATTCATCTTTGCTGGGTGAGTGTGGTATTAAAATTATGAATAAAACTTGTCTTGTGTGATGGACAGTAAATTCTGCTAAAGTTCCTGTTAATTACATTCATTGCCATGGTTTGATGGTGTGGGTAATTCATGTTGTTTTAGTTTCCTCTCCAGTTTGCAGTCTGTGAGCATTTGACAATAGCTATGTTTACATGGGCAAAATTCTGTGACCGGATTGAAATGTGTTCTGTCTGCTTAATTAGATAGTACCGTTTACATGGGCACAATCCGTTCATGATGAGTGTTTACATGCAGCAGGCTTTTATTCTGACCAGAAGTTCTGACATGTGCAGAGTGGTACACTCCCCTTAAAAAAAACACAGAAGAAGAAGTTACTTTCGTGAAAACCACAGAAGAAGAAGTTACTTCCGGGACAAAAGTAAACAGACGCGCCAAAAATGGACCCGCGCCAGTACTTGGATTGTAATGACGGCGATGGAGTTGTTCCTGCACTCCCTGATTGAGCTACAGGCAAGCAACGCATGCTTTTAGTCTTTTTTATTCGCAGTATGAGAGCGCTGGAAAAGGAAACACGTAGGGGAGGGGTGCGCAGCGCACATGCGCAGTCAGGACAGTTTCCACAGTCCGATAAAAGGAACAGATCAAGTGTTTACATGCACACCGATCGGGTTATGGATCGGCGTAAACCACCCGTTTCGTTCGGATCACAAGCTAGGTCGGATCATGCCGAATACACAAAAAAATAACCCGAACGGAGCGTTTACATGACGGACTTTTGTTCCGATCGGCCGTTTGATCCGATTACTTATGTCCATGTAAACATACCGGTTGCTACTGTCTCTATAAAATAACCACCTCCATTTTGAGGACAAAAGGCATAAAAATGTCAGATACATGAGGGAGTACAAATAAAAAGCATCAAGAGCAGTTAATTATTGACAATTGGTTGTATCTGAAACAAAATGTACATTAAACGGCTAGCTCTGTACCAGATACTTAAGAACTATTAGTTTCGTATTTTGGATTGATTCCCAAATATCATACACTGATTTCATTAACATTATCCACGTTTACCTGAACATAAATAATCGGCTTAAACGTCCATTCAGAATAAAAATGTGTCACGTAAACACCCCATTCGGATGATTCTGAGCTGATTCAGCTTAATCCAAAATAATTTGTAATCCAAATGAGAGGGGAGGTTTATGTGGATTCATAATCCGAATTGTGTACATGTAAACACTTAATCTGATAATTTTAGTCAGATCGTGGAAAACTGACCTGACTCTTACATATGCAGCCTGTCAACCTCATGTATTTCCACCTGGCTAGATGCTAATAATATTAGCATGTTGGGGAACATTTCTACTAGAACATTTGAAAGAGCTCAAAATGATCTGTATTACCTTGGCTTCAAATCTCTCCACAGCACTGAGACTGCCCTACTGAAAGTTTTTAACGACATCTTCCTAGCCACAGACACTGGTGATTCTGTGCTGCTTGTCCTATTGGACCTTACATCTGCTTTCGACCCCATCGACCATGAGATCCTCATTGCTAGGTGGGAGCAGTGGGTGGGCATCACAGGGTCAGCCCTAAATTGGTTCAGATCCTACCTCTCTGACAGATCCTTTTGTGTTTCCATCAATGATTTTAGTTCTGCAGTGGCGGCTCTTAAATGGGGGGTTCCGCAGGGGTCCATTCTGGGTCCTCTCTTATTCTCCTTATACCTGCTGCCACTTGGTGCTATTTTCCGGAAACACAACATACCCTTCCACTTCTACGCTGATGACTGTCAAATTTACTTCCCCCCTAAGACAAAATGGTACACAGGGCTGCCAACTCTCATGCAGTGACCGTGAGACATGCATTCAGGGGGTTTCACACGCTCTCACGCCGCATTCACTTTTCTCACGCTGAAACTGACAAATGTCAAAATCTCAACTCCGTTCCACTTCCGTATTGGGAAAATACATGAGTCCGCTCCACGTTTTCACCACAACCCTTGGTGTTTTGCACAAGAACATCCACGTTGTTGTTATCAGTCCGTATTTTTGCTCCAACCTTCCATCTTACCTGCAGTTTGCAGAGCAGAAAGTTACTCACGGAGCAGGAGCTCGGTGTGTGCGGCAAATTGAAGAAAAAGAAAGAGGAAAGCCTGGTGAGTGGGTTAAATACATTAATATCAAACATGTTAGAAAGAAAGGAAAAACGAGATGGATGGAGGAGCAGAGAGGGAAAGTGAATAATATTACTGTATGCTTTTATATACTTTATACTGATTGAAACTATTTTACAAATGGTATAAATCGCAACTGTTTTTATGTGCTATAATCAAGTGTTTATGCAATCATGTGTTAAGTGCCTTACAGTAGCTTAGACAATATATTATCACACACAAGTAAGACTTAGTGCATTTGCTAAAAATCATCTGAACATTAAACAAGGTGAATGCCAGTGCTGGGCAGCGCTAATCCAAAAATTAGTTCCGCTATTTCTAAAGCACTTATTGATTTATTTAGGTCCGCAATTTCAAAAGCACTTATGTATTAGCAATGCTAGCGGACGCTAATGCTAACATGCTAACCGCCATTTTGAAGAGGGCAAATGCGAAATACTTTTTTAAATCCAGCAGATTTGACCATTTGAACCGGTTAAGCTCAGAAAAACCTTGTGCTATGACTTTATAGCACAAGGTTTTTCTGAGCTTAACCGGTTCAAATGGTCAAATCTGCTGGATTTAAAAAAGTATTTCGCATTTGCCCTCTTCAAAATGGCGGCCGCAAATGGCGAAATACTTTTTTTAATCCAGCAGATTTGACCATTTGAACCGGTTAAGCTCAGAAAAACCTTGTGCTATAAAGTCAGCTAAGAAATATATTTTTCTCAGCAAAGAAATAATTGTTTTTACCGTGTTTTCATGGAAAGTCCTTATCTTCTGTGGCCGTCGCGGCCGCCATTTTGAAGAGGGCAATTGGCGAAATACTTTTTAAAATCCAGACGCGTCGCGTAGGCCGCTGAGAAACATCCATAAGTTCACCCTCCATGTTAAAAACTCTTCGTCTGACTCTTCGAAAACAAGCAATAAGGCTGCAGAGTAACACACTGGCTGCTAACTGAGAGCGCTCGCTCTAGCAAAGAGACTGAGGGGACGCTTTTTTGTCACGGACCACATCCGGCGCTGACAGGATATGGTCTGTTAGCAGTCGTCCGGGCCTGTAAATAAGTTTTTTCGTTTTTACTGATAGATAATTAGTTATTAGCGGTACTGCATTTTAAATGAAAATAGCGCAAATCCGCTTATGACTTATAAAAGTTAGTCAAACCGCTGTAACGCTGATAAATTGTTTAGGTACGCTATAAGCGGATTAGCGCATTAGCGCTCCCTGGCGGTCTGGCGCCCACCTTTGGTGAATGCAGGCAAACGTCCGGACATGTAACAGCTCTTTGTCCCAGCTCTGGCCAGGAAGAAACCCCCATGAGGATGGGCAGGCAGTCACACAAATTTACAAAGCATAACTAAATTCACATGTTATATGTAAAGCACACACATAATCCACTACAAATCAATTAGTGCAACTACACATAAATCCATAGTATAAACGTACACAGACACATTAAACTTTTCTAAACTGATTACTAAACAAGGTGAATGCAGGCAAATGTCTGGACATGTAACAGATCTTTGTCCCAGGGCAACCAAAGCTCATCAGTGACTTGACCAATCAGAGGCCAGAAGAAGCAGCAGAGCATCTCCATAATAATGCAGGGTGATGATTTTGCAAGGCACCTAGAAAATTTCAGCATTCCAGGAGAAAATTTCTCAGGGACAGGTCTGTTTCTTGCTCCTCAATCTTTTGTGTGCACACAAAGATAATTTGAATGCTCTTTTTCTCTGATTATTCCTGTAACGTATCAATAAATTCTTTTGCTGCTAGAAACGCCTCGTCATTTGAACACAGCTGTAAAATCCTTCAAAAGGGAAATAAAGTGTGCTGTTTGGCTAGCCGGAGTCTGCCTAGCAACACCAAGAGCAGGTAAGATTGAATTGAAAATTAAGAATAAACACAAGTAGATAATGGTATCTTGTTAACTGAGTACATTTAATAATAATAATAATAATAATAATTTGTCACATTTGTCATCTGTGTATGTTCCCATACTTGACAGACGAAATTGGTCTTCTGCATTTAACCCAACCACCACCAGGTGGTGCAACGAGCAGCGTAGTCGCGCTCGGGGAGCTGGAGAATTAGATGTGCACTCATAGACACCCCAAGGTGTGTAGTGGCCGGGGCCGGGGCGCAAACCCGCGTCCTTCGGGTCCCAAGTCAAAAGCCCTGCCACTACAACATCTTGGCTCCTTTTATTAAACCAACTTGACCATTAACCATTTTAATTCACTTAAAGTTTATGCACTTAAAGTTTAAAGTTTAGTTTAAAACAAAACAAACAGGAAAACACCTGTGCTTTTGTTTTAAACTAAACCTTAAACTACACTGAGGCAGCACAGACATCTGCACGTGGATCCTGCTTTATCCCGTCTGTTGACCAATAGGAGAAGAGCTAATCCAGGAAAGGTTTCCTTTTTTATTGAATTAGTGCATTTTAAGTTATTTATTGGTTTTTATATGCTTTAGT
>JBBPBX010081061.1:3580-16032 GCA_038048925.1 Garcialebias charrua | reverse complement strand
GGCCGAGGGCGGGGACCCTGGCGGTCTGATCCTCGGCTACAGAAGCTGGCCATTGGGACATGGAATGTCACCTCTCTGGTGGGGAAGGAGCCTGAGCTAGTGTGTGAGGTTGAGAGGTTCCGACTAGAAATAGTCGGACTCACCTCAACGCATGGCTCTGGCTCTGGAACCAGTTTCCTTGAGAGGGGTTGGACACTCTTCCACTCTGGAGTTGCCCCTGGTGAGAGGCGCCGAGCAGGAGTGGGCATACTGGTTGCCCCCCATCTTGGTGCCTGTACGTTGGGGTTCACCCCGGTGAACGAGAGGGTAGCCTCCCTTCGCCTACGTGTGGGGGGACGGGCTCTGACTGTTGTTTGTGCCTATGCACCAAACGGCAGCTCAGACTACCCACCCTTTTTGGAGTCCTTGGAGGGGGTATTGGAGAGTGCGCCTCCTGGGGACTCCCTTGTTCTACTGGGGGACTTCAACGCTCACGTGGGCAATGACAGTGAGACCTGGAGGGGTGTGGTTGGGAGGAACGGCCCCCCTGATCTGAACCAGAGTGGTGTTCTGTTATTGGACTTCTGTGCTCGTCATGGATTGTCCATAACGAACACCATGTTTAAGCATAAGGGTGTCCATATGTGCTCTTGGCACCAGGACACCCTAGGTCGCAGTTCGATGATCGACTTTGTTGTCGTCTCATCTGATCTGCGGCCGCATGTCTTGGACACTCGGGTGAGGAGAGGGGCGGAGCTGTCTACTGACCACTACCTGGTGGTGAGTTGGCTCCGATGGTGGGGGAGGATGCCGGTCAGACCTGGCAGACCCAAACGTATCGTGAGGGTCTGCTGGGAACGTCTGGCAGAGTCTCCCGTAAGACGGAGCTTTAACTCCCACCTCCGGGAGAGCTTTGAACACGTTCCGAGGGAGGCGGGGGACATGGAGTCCGAGTGGGCCGTGTTCCGCGCCTCTATTGTCGAGGCAGCTTATCGGAGCTGTGGCCGCAAGGTTGTTGGTGCCTGTCGAGGTGGCAACCCTCGAACCCGGTGGTGGACACCGGCAGTGAGGGATGCTGTCAGGCTGAAGAAGGAGTCCTATTGGGCCTTTTTGGCTTGTGGGACCCCGGAAGCAGCTGATAGGTACCGGCAGTCCAAGCGGCATGCGGCTCGGGTGGTTGCTGAGGCAAAAACTCGGGCGTGGGAGGAGTTCGGAGAGGCCATGGAGAATGACTTCCGTACGGCTTCGAGGCGATTCTGGTCCACCATCCGGCGTCTCAGGGGGGGAAAGAGGTACGAGACCAACACCATTTATGGTGGAGGTGGCGTGCTGCTGACCTCAACTCGGGATGTTGTGAGTCGGTGGGCGGAATACTTCGAAGACCTCCTCAATCCTACTGGCACGTCTTCCACTGAGGAAGCAGAGCCTGGGGACTTTGGGTCGGGTTCTCCGATCTCTGGTGCTGAGGTCGCCGAGGTGGTTAAAAAGCTCTGCGGTGGCAAGGCTCCGGGGGTGGATGAGATTCGCCCGGAGTTCCTTAGGGCTCTGGATGTTGTAGGGTTGTGTTGGCTTACGCGACTCTGCAATATCGCGTGGACATCGGGGGCAGTTCCCTTGGATTGGCAGACTGGGGTGGTGGTTCCCCTATTTAAAAAGGGGGACCGTAGGGTGTGTTCCAACTATAGGGGGATCACACTCTTAAGCCTCCCTGGTAAGGTCTATTCAGGGGTTCTGGAGAGGAGGGTCCGTCGGATAGTCGAACCTCGGATTCAGGAGGAGCAGTGTGGTTTTCGTCCTGGTCGTGGAACACTGGACCAGCTCTACACCCTCAGCAGGGTCCTGGAGGGTGCGTGGGAGTTTGCCCAACCAGTTTACATGTGCTTTGTGGACTTGGAGAAGGCATTCGACCGCGTCCCTCGGGGGGTTCTGTGGGGGGTACTCCGGGAGTATGGGGTACCAGGCCCTTTGATAAGGGCTGTTAGGTCCCTGTACGACCGGTGTCAGAGCTTGGTCCGCATTGCCGGCAGTAAGTCAGGCTCGTTTCCGGTGAGAGTTGGACTCCGCCAAGGTTGCCCTTTGTCACCGATTCTGTTCATAACTTTTATGGACAGAATTTCTAGGCGCAGCCAAGGTGTTGAGAGGATCCGTTTTGGTGACCTTAGAATCGCTTCTCTGTTTTTTGCAGATGATGTGGTCCTACTGGCTTCATCAGTTCGTGATTTACAACTTTCACTGGAGCGGTTTGCAGCCGAGTGTGATGCGGCCGGGATGAGGATCAGTTCCTCCAAATCCGAGGCCATGGTCTTGAGCCGGAAAAGGGTAGCATGCCCTCTCCGGGTCGGGGAGGAGGTCCTGCCCCAAGTGGAGGAGTTTAAGTATCTCGGGATCTTGTTCACGAATGAGGGAAAACTGGAGCGTGAGATCGATAGGCGGATAGGTGCAGCGTCCGCAGTGAAGCGGGCGCTGTACCGGTCTGTCGTGGTGAAGAGAGAGCTGAGTCAAAAGGCAAAGCTCTCAATTTACCGATCGATCTACGTTCCCACCCTCATCTATGGTCATGAGCTTTGGGTTATGACCGAAAGAACAAGATCTCGGATACAAGCGGCTGAAATGAGTTTTCTCCGCAGGGTGGCTGGACTCTCCCTTAGAGATAGGGTGAGAAGCTCAGTCATCCGGGAGGGACTCGGAGTAGAGCCGCTGCTTCTCCACATCGAGAGGAGCCAGTTGAGGTGGCTCGGGCATCTGGTTAGGATGCCTCCTGGACGCCTCCCTGGTGAGGTGTTCCGGGCACGTCCCACCGGGAGGAGACCCAGAGGAAGACCCAGGACGCGCTGGAGGGACTATGTTTCTCGGCTGGCCTGGGAACGCCTTGGGATTCCCCCGGAGGAACTGCTCCAAGTGGCTGGGGAGAGGGAAGTCTGGGCCTCCCTACTTAGGCTGCTACCCCCGCGACCCGACCCCGGATAAGCGGAAGAAGATGGATGGATGGATGGATGGATGGATGGATGGAGGGCCTGTCATTATAACAAATTTTGCTGGGCGATTAATTGTCTCAGAAATTATTGCAATAAACAATAAAATTGTTTGAAATTTAACAATAATTAATTGTCAAATTTTAAAAGAAGCGTTGATTTGTTTGGAGTGTAGTACCTTTTTTGACCACCTGATGGTAGTATAAGATTGTTTGAACCATAGGATGGATAGTTGAGCAGCGTGTCTCTTTAAGAAAAATGGGAGGGCGGACGAGTACAATTAATGGACTAAGTTTTCCCTCGCCCGGACGCGGGTCACCGGGGCCCCACTCTGGAGCCAGGCCCGGAGGTGGGGCACGCTGGCGAGCGCCTGGTGGCCGGGCTTTTACCCATGGAGCTCGGCCGGGCACAGCCCGAAGAGGAGACGTGGGTCCCCCTTCCCATGGGCTCACCACCTGTGGGAGGGGCCAAAGGGGTCGGGTGCAATGTGAGATGGGTGGCGGCCGAGGGCGGGGACCCTGGCGGTCTGATCCTCGGCTACAGAAGCTGGCCATTGGGACATGGAATGTCACCTCTCTGGTGGGGAAGGAGCCTGAGCTAGTGTGTGAGGTTGAGAGGTTCCGACTAGAAATAGTCGGACTCACCTCAACGCATGGCTCTGGCTCTGGAACCAGTTTCCTTGAGAGGGGTTGGACACTCTTCCACTCTGGAGTTGCCCCTGGTGAGAGGCGCCGAGCAGGAGTGGGCATACTGGTTGCCCCCCATCTTGGTGCCTGTACGTTGGGGTTCACCCCGGTGAACGAGAGGGTAGCCTCCCTTCGCCTACGTGTGGGGGGACGGGCTCTGACTGTTGTTTGTGCCTATGCACCAAACGGCAGCTCAGACTACCCACCCTTTTTGGAGTCCTTGGAGGGGGTATTGGAGAGTGCGCCTCCTGGGGACTCCCTTGTTCTACTGGGGGACTTCAACGCTCACGTGGGCAATGACAGTGAGACCTGGAGGGGTGTGGTTGGGAGGAACGGCCCCCCTGATCTGAACCAGAGTGGTGTTCTGTTATTGGACTTCTGTGCTCGTCATGGATTGTCCATAACGAACACCATGTTTAAGCATAAGGGTGTCCATATGTGCTCTTGGCACCAGGACACCCTAGGTCGCAGTTCGATGATCGACTTTGTTGTCGTCTCATCTGATCTGCGGCCGCATGTCTTGGACACTCGGGTGAGGAGAGGGGCGGAGCTGTCTACTGACCACTACCTGGTGGTGAGTTGGCTCCGATGGTGGGGGAGGATGCCGGTCAGACCTGGCAGACCCAAACGTATCGTGAGGGTCTGCTGGGAACGTCTGGCAGAGTCTCCCGTAAGACGGAGCTTTAACTCCCACCTCCGGGAGAGCTTTGAACACGTTCCGAGGGAGGCGGGGGACATGGAGTCCGAGTGGGCCGTGTTCCGCGCCTCTATTGTCGAGGCAGCTTATCGGAGCTGTGGCCGCAAGGTTGTTGGTGCCTGTCGAGGTGGCAACCCTCGAACCCGGTGGTGGACACCGGCAGTGAGGGATGCTGTCAGGCTGAAGAAGGAGTCCTATTGGGCCTTTTTGGCTTGTGGGACCCCGGAAGCAGCTGATAGGTACCGGCAGTCCAAGCGGCATGCGGCTCGGGTGGTTGCTGAGGCAAAAACTCGGGCGTGGGAGGAGTTCGGAGAGGCCATGGAGAATGACTTCCGTACGGCTTCGAGGCGATTCTGGTCCACCATCCGGCGTCTCAGGGGGGGAAAGAGGTACGAGACCAACACCATTTATGGTGGAGGTGGCGTGCTGCTGACCTCAACTCGGGATGTTGTGAGTCGGTGGGCGGAATACTTCGAAGACCTCCTCAATCCTACTGGCACGTCTTCCACTGAGGAAGCAGAGCCTGGGGACTTTGGGTCGGGTTCTCTGATCTCTGGTGCTGAGGTCGCCGAGGTGGTTAAAAAGCTCCGCGGTGGCAAGGCTCCGGGGGTGGATGAGATTCGCCCGGAGTTCCTTAGGGCTCTGGATGTTGTAGGGTTGTGTTGGCTTACGCGACTCTGCAATATCGCGTGGACATCGGGGGCAGTTCCCTTGGATTGGCAGACTGGGGTGGTGGTTCCCCTATTTAAAAAGGGGGACCGTAGGGTGTGTTCCAACTATAGGGGGATCACACTCTTAAGCCTCCCTGGTAAGGTCTATTCAGGGGTTCTGGAGAGGAGGGTCCGTCGGATAGTCGAACCTCGGATTCAGGAGGAGCAGTGTGGTTTTCGTCCTGGTCGTGGAACACTGGACCAGCTCTACACCCTCAGCAGGGTCCTGGAGGGTGCGTGGGAGTTTGCCCAACCAGTTTACATGTGTTTTGTGGACTTGGAGAAGGCATTCGACCGCGTCCCTCGGGGGGTTCTGTGGGGGGTACTCCGGGAGTATGGGGTACCAGGCCCTTTGATAAGGGCTGTTAGGTCCCTGTACGACCGGTGTCAGAGCTTGGTCCGCATTGCCGGCAGTAAGTCAGGCTCGTTTCCGGTGAGAGTTGGACTCCGCCAAGGTTGCCCTTTGTCACCGATTCTGTTCATAACTTTTATGGACAGAATTTCTAGGCGCAGCCAAGGTGTTGAGAGGATCCGTTTTGGTGACCTTAGAATCGCTTCTCTGTTTTTTGCAGATGATGTGGTCCTATTGGCTTCATCAGCTCGTGATCTACAGCTTTCGCTGGAGCGGTTTGCAGCTGAATGCGATGCGGCCGGGATGAGGATCAGTTCCTCCAAATCCGAGGCCATGGTCTTGAGCCGGAAAAGGGTAGCATGCCCTCTCCGGGTCGGGGAGGAGGTCCTGCCCCAAGTGGAGGAGTTTAAGTATCTCGGGATCTTGTTCACGAATGAGGGAAAACTGGAGCGTGAGATCGATAGGCGGATAGGTGCAGCGTCCGCAGTGAAGCGGGCGCTGTACCGGTCTGTCGTGGTGAAGAGAGAGCTGAGTCAAAAGGCAAAGCTCTCAATTTACCGATCGATCTACGTTCCCACCCTCATCTATGGTCATGAGCTTTGGGTTATGACCGAAAGAACAAGATCTCGGATACAAGCGGCTGAAATGAGTTTTCTCCGCAGGGTGGCTGGACTCTCCCTTAGAGATAGGGTGAGAAGCTCAGTCATCCGGGAGGGACTCGGAGTAGAGCCGCTGCTTCTCCACATCGAGAGGAGCCAGTTGAGGTGGCTCGGGCATCTGGTTAGGATGCCTCCTGGACGCCTCCCTGGTGAGGTGTTCCGGGCATGTCCCACCGGGAGGAGACCCAGAGGAAGACCCAGGACGCGCTGGAGGGACTATGTTTCTCGGCTGGCCTGGGAACGCCTTGGGATTCCCCCGGAGGAGCTGCTCCAAGTGGCTGGGGAGAGGGAAGTCTGGGCCTCCCTACTTAGGCTGCTACCCCCGCGACCCGACCCCGGATAAGCGGAAGAAGATGGATGGATGGATGGATGGATGGGAGGGCGGACCCTTGACCTGACATGGGCTGACATGGCGGAGCTCTTTAGCAAAACATTTTTTGCACAAAGCTTTTAATACAAATTCAGTAAACAAATTTGCAGCTTCTTTTTTCAGAGAAAAACAACTTTTTACAAGAAGGCACAGATTTTAACCGTGAATTTTGGAACTCGAAAAGATGGAGATTTTTTCCCGAGGTCGGCCTGTTAGCTTAGCTCGTAGCTTAGCTTCTTAGCTTAGCTGCTTTTAACGATACAAAAACACAATTTTAAAGAGAAAGGGAGGGGTCAGTGAAGAGCACCGGAGTTGAGCCGTGTCTTCAGTAGAGAGAGACATGAAGAAACGATAATGTCATTATGTGCTTGTGTGCGAGATTTTTTTCATTACCACATTTTTGACCTTCAGAGGTCAATATTTTTTTTAGATTTTTTTTGTCTCCAAACCTTATGTGTCATTTTTTTGTCTCCAAACCTTATGTGTCATTTTCACCACTTTTATTGTCTGTCCAACAGATCTCACTTGTAAATGAGTCTTCGAGGCTCAATGTGACATCTGTTTAAATAAAGGTTGAATGAAAAAAAGAATAATACAGTAATAATAATAATAATGTCTTTTCCTGTCATCTGCGTATGTTTCCCATACACAGACGAAATTCGTCTCTGCATTTAACCCAACCACCTACCAGGTGGTGCAGTGAGCAGCCATAGAAAGCGCCCGGGGAGCTGGAGAATTAGGTGTGCACTCATAGACACCCCAAGGTGTGTAGTGGCCGGGACGCGAACCCGCGTCCTTCGGGTTCCAAGTCAAAAGCCCTGCCACTACACCATCTTGGCTCCAAAAAAAGAATATGAGGTTAATAATTTTCATTTATCATGTGATTAATTGATTTGTTGTTTATCGTGACAGGCCTAAGTATACTTCTCAACTAACTGTATTTTTTGGACTATAAGGCGCAATATCAATGAACGGGTTTGTTTTCATACACAAGGTGCATTAAGCGAAACAAAAGTCAGATAAGTCAAACTTTGTCCATCTCATTCACAATAACCACATGAAATCAGTTTGAGGTCAGTAAGTACAACCAGAATGAAGGTGCACTGGATTATAAGACTCATTGTCAATTTTTTAGAAAATTAAAGGATTTTAAGTGCGCCTTATAGTCTGAAAAATACGGTAATTCAAATGCTTTTTGTTGCTTAATAATCTGTAAAAGTGGCTGAGTTTGAACCTTGGTTTGTTTGTTTTTTAGGTCAGTTGGCTGTGGCAGCCATCTTGAATTGGTTTGATCCCAGAGTTATTCAGTTGTAAATGCTCATCCAGCGGTGAAACTGATGGTACATGCAGACAAACACACACACATGAGAAAAAACATTATCGCTCCACCTTTGCCTTTGGGTGATAATAACTCTAATCTAAAATTAATCTTGACCCTCCAAGTTCAATTCTAGAAAAGGTTCAGTCGACATTTGTCATCATCATCCAGACTGTAACCCTTGGTCCTCACAGAGATAGATGTTGTTTAAGTGTTTAGAACAGAAGTAGAGCGTCTGTTTCCTGGATGTGGAAGTGAATGTGACCATTACAGAAGGTTTAATGTCTCCAGATTGATAGGCTTTTTCCTGCCCCCGCATCCGCCGGCACTCCTCCATCCACATCCGTGAAATTGGGACCACATGTGCGCCTGCCGTCCTCCTCCTCCTTTTCACCATCACCCTAAACTTTGACCTTTAGGCAGGTTTTTCAGCCTTTCTCCTTTTTTAAAATTCTACCCACCTATAAGATCTCAGCTTATCGATCACATTTGATGTCATGCATCAGGTTGTTTGTGGCTTCTTAAAGAAAACAATTTTAAAGACGAATGTCTAAAGGTTTATACTTCTTTTGAAGCTTCTTGTGCAACATTCTGTTCCTGGAGTCATTTTAACGGCACAAAGAATGAAGATACATAAAAGCGTTCAGCATACTTAATCAGAAGAAGGATGCAACACATAAACAATATGTTTGATATTTTATTGATGTACAGATTTAATTTACATCAGAGACTACAGATTTTTTTTTCACAACATGAATCACACCAGCTGACTAAAACGATAAAAAAATTAAAGTCAGACCATGAGGACGTAGAATGCATCTTTAAAATTCTGCCTTAAATTGTACAATAAGTATCAAATGTCTAAAATGTTACCTAAATAAATAAATAAATGTTTGAAAAACTACAGTTTCTGCTCCTGCCACGCCCACCTACACCTGGGGCCTCATGTACAAAGACTTGCGTGGATTTCCTGAAAAGTGATGTACGGTCAAATCCAGAAAAGTGTGTACGCACAAAAAAATCCAGATGTATCAAACTGTGCGTACACCGGAATCCACGCACATTCCTTTTGTACATCACAATCAACGTGGAACTGAGCGCACGTGAGACACCTCCCCTGACACGCCTTCATTTACATATGTTAAACAGATGCAAATTACTTCCTGCATGTGTGAAGGACATGTTTGTTTGATCCCTGCGCGATCAGAAATCATTTCTAGATTCAGGAAAATAATGAATTTAATATAATATGAGTGAGGAAAATAATCCTAAGTAAGAATAGTAATAAAATGTGTTCATCACGCAAAGAACGAGTGATTGTGAGCTTTGGTGCGCAACCGGCTTATCCATTCATTCTGAGTGAAAATATTAACTTTGCGCACGAGTTTATTACCATAATTACTGTAAACACAGAGGAACTTGGATGTTTGGTTGAACATAGATCTTTGTTTATTTAATAGATGATATGAAGAAACGAGTCTCTGCGTCTCAGTGGAGAGTTTTCATGACATGACGTGATGTTGGAGTCTCCAAACGCTGCGCGCAGCGCGCGCCGCAGCCTTGTGCGCAGTCTGTTTGTCTGTGAAGCTGTTACTCTCCAACAAGTTATATATGGTGTACTTTCACGTGTCATTTTGGAGAAATCTACAATAAACGCAGATTATGAATCACCTCCAGCTGCCGTGTGAGGGTGCGCGCGCGCTCCAAAGCGCGACCACTCAGCCTTTGGAATCATATAGATGAGACCATTCTATTGGACATGATCCGGCTTTGTGTGGACTGGAATGGCACAGTCCCGATCGACCTGCCAGCTCCCTCTGGAAAGCTCGGGAACAGTTTGGTCGCTGCTTCTGCACGCGTTGTGCATTCCTGCGTTGTGCTCCAGAGCGCAGTGCCAAAATGAAAAAGGATTATTCCTGAAAACGGCTGATAAGCCATATCATAGATCAGAAAATTATATCTGTTTATAAATAAATGCTCTGCGTGTTACACTATCTCCAGTAAGGCTGAATCCGTTCCTGTTAAATGTATTTGTTGCACAACTTTGCGCGTCCTTTATTTGCGTCCATGTGGATGTAATAATTGTTATCATGTGTGTTTGGTGGGAATATTAATCATTTTCACATCATGAACAGTTAATAATAATAATAATAATAATAATAATAATAATAATAATGAATTCAATTTATAACGCACTTTTCATTAATGAAAATCTCAAAGTGCTACAAGGTGCAACATAATTGAATGTCAATAAAACAAATAATAAAACAATTAAAATCAACAACAGTATCAGCTAAGATCAAAAGTAGAATCATGAGGAGTATAGTATGCTCGGTTGAAAAGAAAGGTCTTCAAGCCGCTCTTAAAGTCAACCACAGACTGTGGGGCTTCAGTTTCTCTGAATCACCTGTAAGTGTCGCCAAAGGAACAAGAACCACAGAAACGTGCGTACGCCTGCTCGGGAGCTGGCGTGGAAATGTACTTGGATGCGCACATATTCACGTTCAGTTCAGTTTTGATACATACGGGGTTCTGCGTGGATAGTGACGTACGCAAGGTTTTTGTGCGCACGCACGGTTGATACATGAGGCCCCTGTTCCCCATTCCTACTAGTCTCAGCTGCAGCCACAAATCTCATTAGTCTCAGCCTTTTTGTGTTCTCGGTTCTCTCTCCATCTTCAGTCTGACATTGCGGTGCTTTATGCCATGTCCAGTTTACCTCAGTGGTCTCCTCAAGTTTTATTCCCCGCCGTGCCAGCCTTTTGCTTTTTGTTAATAAAGCTTAAATTTAAATATTTGCTTGAACTCATTGTGTTCAATGTGACTCCTTCCTTGGTGTAATCTTCTCAAGCTGTGACATCATGATTTAGTTGCACTCAAAATGTGCTTGAGTCTTGTCCAGACTCAGCGGTTCATCTACACCTCAAGGATAAGGGACACTCTTCTGAGGACCAAATGTTCACATTTTGGCCCGAGAAGAAAGATGGTTTGAGAGAGGTGGGGTGAAGGAAGCCATGTATGTAAAAAGAGAGAAACCATCTTTAAACAGAGGAGGAGGTCTCAGAGTTTAACTTTCAAAAACTTATAATGCAGCTTTAGACCTGATACCCAGTCATTTTCACTCCAATCAAGAACTTCATTCATGTGACCAGAGTCAGACTAGCAAAGACCCTAAGGAACCTCTATTGTGAGGAGTGAGAGGGCAATCTGCATGTGAATCTAGCTCACAGAACACCTCAGCTTCATAACTCAAACCCCACACTCTCTGTTCTTTGAACTCAGAAAGCTCCTCGGATGAGAAGCGCAACGTCTTCAGTTACAGAACAACATCCGGTTGTTTTAGTTTTTAACCTTTTATGTTTAGATTATTGCTCCATATTTTCCTAACAGAGCACTTCGCTTTCAGACTGAAGGTTTACGTGTGGTTCCTAGAGTTTCCAAAAGCAGAATGGGAGGAAGATCTTCCAGTTATCAGGCTCCTCGCTTGTGAAACCAACTTCCAGTTTCTGTCTGTGAGGCTGACACATTGTCCAGTTTTAAGACCTGAAGTCTTTCCTTTTTGATAAATCAACTTGGGTTTCCTGAGCTATCCCTTAGTTATGCTGCCATAGGCTTAGACTGCTGGAGGATAAATTGACCACATTTCCTCACTCTGCTGCTGTCTATACTTATTCTACTCTACGTGTTTGTATTTGTATTTATTTCTAACCATAATGTGTTTTTTTTGTTCTGCCTCCCATAGAAAGTCCACCTGGACCTGCCATTCTGTGTTTGTTTCTCCTTCCTATTCCTCTCCCAGCCGGTCGAAGCAGATGGCCGCTCGTCCTGCACCTGGTTCTGCTGGACATTTCTTCCTGTCAAAAGGGAGTTTTTCCTTTCCACTGTTGCCTTTGTGCTTGCTCAGAATAGGAGACTGTGACAAAGTGAAGATTCAACACAATCTGCTGGATTCCTTAGATCAGGGGTCTGCAACCTTCACAATCAAAAGAGCCATTTTTACACCTTCGTTGACAACATTAAATGTGTCCGGAGCCGCAACAACCTGCTACAACTGTGATTATCAACATTTAGTAAAGAAAAATACCAGATTCTTGTAAAGAATGGGAGGAAATCAGTTTACCTTTTTTTAAAATACAGGTAGTCCTCGACTTACGACGGAGATCCGTTCCTACGCGTCGTCGTAAACCGAATTTCGACGTAACTCGGAACATACGTCCAAACTGCACCATATACGTACAATATACTGTATTTTACCAAGCACTTAGCCTATCCTAACACAGTACCCTACATAATTATGAAAAAACACATACATTTGGGAGCCATAATGAAGGGGGAAAAAAAGAGTTAATTTCCTACTGGGATGCTGGTGAAGCCGTTTCCTCCGTCCCTCCTACGTATTCTCCATTCGTTTACGATGTAAAACCGCCGTCCAGCTCGGTCCATCCTCCGTATTCGTTTACGACGTAAAACCGCGTTCACAGTACAATTTTGTTTTGTTTTTATAATGTCCAGAGGACCAGACTTAGCTTTTTAGAGAGTACAGTGCAGAATTCCTCCGCAGCTATGTTTACTACGTAAAACCGTAAACCGTAAACTGTGTAACTCGGCTTTTCAAAATATATATATTTTTTAATGGGAGATGCGTCGTAACCGCAAAACGTCGTAACTCAAGACCGTTGTAAGTCGAGGACTACCTGTATATAAATAAT